>JAQGBY010000167.1:0-58616 GCA_034698785.1 Mycogona germanica | reverse complement strand
ACGTTTGCGTTTATCGCGTGTCATCGTGTAAACGTAAAATAGCCGGTAAATTTAGTTACTTCACATTTAACGTTTGCTTTTATCGCGTGTAAACTTAAAATAGCCGGTAAATCTAAACAATTAATTTTTTATTTCATTGGTGGTTACTATAAACCCAGGCAAAGCTGGGAACCCCTCTTGTATAGAAGATATAATAACCAGGCGAACTGCGCAAAGTAGGGCAATGAAACACTGCCAGCCGGGGTTTGTCGGAACAACTCATTTGGCCAATCCACCAATTAACCAACTCAGGCTGCGGCAATTGTCCGGTGACACGGTACTGGACCTCTTTCTCTATTCAACTGCATGTTCCATCGTTTCCATTTACACTAAAGTTGTTTTTGCTCCCTAAAGATTGCATTTTGTGTGAGCCAGGCACGCACGTGTGATGAAAGATTTCGATTAAGTTCTCGACTTCTCAAATTTACGTTGGTGTTAGACCAACACAATATGATATTTCAAATAGCTCAAGACGTAGAATGATCCATCGAGGGAAGCCTTGCTCACTCACGGTTGTGCCTGTAGATTGACACAACTGTGTAAATTTTATGCTACATTTTATACAAACCGTTGGGCACCAGATTAAGCTAACTGATTTAAACTAATGGGCAACCGATTAATCGAATTATCAAAAAGGTTAAATCGATAATCGTGACGACGCAAGAAGTTTAAGACATACTAAGATCGATTCGAACGAATTTTGTCTTAATTATTATTTAATACTTCGTAGCAGAAAACGCGAATTAGGCGTTTTCATGTCCAACTTGAGATTCACCGAGAGTTGGGGGCCCACGGAAATTGAGGGTTGCGGGTTTAAACCCGAATCGGTACGCCCATCAATCATTGACGGGTGGCAGGGGCAGGAGAATTTGTGGGGGGGCGAAGTCGCTGGTAGCCAAAAATAAATAATTCAACGGTATTTTATTCAAAAGTGCGCCTTAACGTATTGTAACTACCAAGAACTCTTTGATGCACGTTGCACAATCTATAGCAACGGCGACATGCGTAAAATATTAATTAGGAATCCGTTCCGAAAGAGTTTTGACTTCCCCAAATCATTTGATTTTCTTTTATATTTAATGCATAACTAAAAGACATATCCACATGAGAATATCCGAAGATATCTTATACGAATATCTCATTCAAGGAAGCTCTTATGTGCACGTTTATCTCATTCAGTAAAGGGATATCACGGTTATGCTGCTGTGGATTGCATCGTGACCAGTTCTGCACTGCGTCATGTCAAAAAGTAATAAAATGGCGCTAAAAATATACAGGTGACAACCGATCAGAACTGTATAATCAGGCAATCTCATTTAAGAATTTAAAAAACATCTTATCTTACCTGTAACAGTCGCGGCTGGAAGAGGTCAGCACGGTGAAGGTCCGATGGAGTTGTTTGGTCGCGTCGGCAAATCGTTGCGGGCATGGTTACACTAACCACACCGCGAATGGACGACTAAGAGAGTCGTCAGCTGAACGAAGCCCGGATTAAGAATAATAAATTCCCTCGTTCTTGTTGGCTAACCAGGAGGCGGCGAAACGGTTAGAAGGCGGATCGAGACTGGCGAGGTGAGATCTTTTCTGTTGACAACAGGAAATGATTCCTTGTCATTCCGCCAATTGAGACACTTTGACGTCGAGCCTGGCAAAATCCTTTTTCGGCGTGACTATGTTGTGGAGGCGTCGTCGTACTTCTGCGTTTGACGGGGGCGGATTTCAAGGTTATTCAGACGTTTGCGGAACGGAATCACTGTCCGTCAAAAGATTCCGTCGGAAATTAGGATGGTGTAACGCGCGAGAATTAAACACAGCCACCTTCCGCTTCGTCAGGTTGAATCAGTAGATTGTGAGTCGATTTGTGATTCGAAATTGGTTATTTATTTTTCTTTTTTCTTTCTTTTTGCTTGACGATGTGTCTCTGTGAGCGAAATTCCGTCGCGTCGACTTTGCCTTGTAGCACCACCGATTCGGGTACAATTATCGACTCGGTTCGCCCGCTCAGACAGTAGCCACCTTGAAATAGTCCACACGTAGCTCGAATAGGTCCACTCACACACTCCTTGTGGTGACGTCACGCGCGGAATAGTTTCGTGCGACGTAGACACCGGTTTTTTAAAAAATGGACTCTTCCGTGTATGCTAGTGTTCTTAACATCTGATCTACAGTATATGCGGATTCTTTATTTTGTATATTTTATTTCTTTACCATTTTACTTTTGCTATGGTGGGGGAGGATAGAAACGAATTTATAATTTCACTTTCTAGAGGAGGTTGGGGGGGATACACTCATTTAAATAAGAACTCTTGTCTCGGGTTGCTCATATTGCCGTTATGTCCACCAACACTCTGGCGTATTGTGGAACATGTGTATTTCACCATCCAGCCACAAAAAATAAATTCTTGACAATGTCTGGCAAATTGAATCGAGTCCACACACACACACACACACACACACACCCAGTAACGGTTCTCGTTCTCAAGGGCAAGACGAGTGTCTATACAGGTTCATGTTTCGTTTTTTATTCTGCAATGTATTGATGTTTCTTTTCGGTGTGGATGGCGTTGTCGTCTGAGAATATTATGCTAATGCGCCGCGAGAGAGCTTTTTCTTCCCGTCACCCCCTCGCCCCATTCACTATACGTGCATTGTATTGTATGTACATGTACTGTATGTATATATATGTACGATATAGATGCGTGGGGGCCTTCTTTCGGAGGGTTACGGGTGGGAAGCGAAAGAGCAATTCCCGCCCTCGCGCTTCCAGCACTGGCGAACCGCTCTCATTCTATTGACTTTGGCGGAGGTTATGACGTCAGTGTTGCCATGACGACAGCGCCATCATCGATCGGGGGAGGATGGCTGCATTCATTCATTACCGCGCGCGCGTGCGCGCCTGCTCACTGGGAAAGGCCCATAAAAATGGCGGACGCAATGGTGGGTTGTTTTTACATCCGGGTGCCGCTGCTGGATCAGCCTACGCCTTGACCAATGAGGGTCCGCTTAATAAATTCTCGATGTTATTTTACTCGCCGTGTTCGAATGTTTTTTGTTCGAGCGCCATCTAGCGAAAATAACTCTCTGAATACGGTGAAAAAGAAATTGAATTGCTTTGTCGGTGGGTGGCGATGTGCAATCTGTAATCTAAAATAGAAAGACTCACCCAGACACTAATTTGCGTGCGTCGCAATCGTTTCCTGATTCCAAATGTAGTGCCACATGTGGCGCAATTGTTTACGAATCTGACCATCTGGAACTGGACAAAATCAATTTTATAAGCGTTCCATTCATAGAACCTAATATTGATTAGCTGGAAGCAATAGTGTGTGGCCCTTTGAGTACGAATCAATCGCATATTACCCGTTATTAGAAGAATGGATTAAATAGAATGCCAACTAATTCTGGAAATTGCTCTTTTTCTTTTATTTATTTATTTATTTTTCTTTTATAATAATATATTACCTACATAAAATATAAAATATAGTTTTTCTTGGTGAATTAGTTTGCACCCGAGCTTCGTGTAAACAACAAGCCAGTGACAAGGCATCGCTGCCCCTGATATGGGTGAGCGCACGCAATCACTGACAACACCGGTGTGATGCAGAATAGCCAAGGTTCGGGGGAAGTGGTTTCACGGCCATCTGCTGGTGGGTGGGTCGCTTTTCTTGGTTGCGGTTCTTTGTCGTTATCGTCTATCTCTCTCTTGCTTTCTCTCTCAATTAGAATCAGTCAGTAAAATTGATGAACTCGTTTTGTTGACCTGAATTAAGTCGCCAATTGAATTTCGAGAAAATCGTTATTTAAAAATCTAATCCAACTACAAATCAAAGCCGATGGACAGGACAAGCGAAATTTCTAAGAGATTTTTTCTTAACTAATGTTAATTGCGAAACGCCTGATTACATCGAAAGCAATGGAGGACGGTCGCCTTCTTCTCACGACTTATATTCGCGAATTTCAATGCGTCCCTAAGGGCTCGTCCCGCTTTAGGCCATTTCCGATCCAATTACGATTGAATTAATTGCTACGCGATTCTCTGACAAAGTAATGACTCACGAAAATACATTAGCACCACCAAATCCGGTTTGCCCATTTCTATGTCAGACGCCATCGACTTTCCATGTTTATCATTTTCGAAGAATTGCGCGCCGGCTCCCTATCGGTTCGGTTCAGCCGGTGACGTACTGCTACAGTGTAAAGTGACGTCACAGATAGAACACCGTGTCTTCTGGCTGGCGATAACGGTTGCGGTGGTGTGATCCACGTCCTTACAATAGGGGTTTCGTGGGGATTGGAGCGCTTTTCGTCGCGCGTCTTCTGCTGGGAGTGTGCGGGTGTGTAGACGACGGCCGGGACGAGACAGACGGCAACAGCTGTGTCTGGCACGGACGGTTGTTTCGAACACTCGATGCACCTGGTCATCACGAAATTGACTTTGGGATGCGTGTTCTCAACTCTCCACAGCTGCATTTTTAATTTCAGAACATTTAGGATCATAACTTTAAATAATCGCAGCTTATCCCAAATATTTGGCGCGACAGGTGACCCCGGTGCTAATTTCGTCTATCTCTGTTGTCTATATATACCCTGTACTATAAAGTTGGTTTTTGTGTTTGTATATACATGTAATATGTTTGTCCGGCGCATCGAAAACACACGAACGACGTAACGCAGTGCAATGAAATTTGTACTAGATGTAATTACAGGTACGGGTACGACCCGTCGTAGCGCAGTTGGTTAAGCGATGGACAGCGGTTTGGCGGTCCCGGGTTCGATTCCCGGTGTGGGCTCTCGATTATTCGATCCCGCCTGTTGTGATATCCACTTCAGTGAATTAAAAAAAAAATTCCACAATGGTCTAAGTCAACGCAACACGTTTCAGGTTTCGAGCTTGTGTCGCTCTTGAGATATTAGCAGTTAAGTTTTTAGCAATTTCACTCGTATCTTGTAGTTTACCAGTCGTCATCGATCGGAAAATCGATAAAAAGTGGTTTTCCCCCTCCACCGGCAAACGGGAACAAAGGTGTTAACTGTTTTTTGCTAAACAGAATTTAGAAAAAAAAAGCATGCTACTAATCAATTGTTTAGTCTCCCTCAAGTATTCGGAATCCAACGTCATAAAAATAAGATGGAAGTTAAGGGCCGTACGTATACTTCCCGTTAGTGGCGCAACAACGAAGCCTGATAAATTGTGCACTGGAAAAGGTGTTCTGGACTAGAGTGACGTCGTCACAAACGATGGAGAACTCTATCGGGTGCCTAGAATTGCAATCCCGCCTAACAGATGTGCGACTCGTCAGATTGAAGTGGGACTGTCTGCTGGAGAGATGGTGATTATACCACGTAGAACGTAGTTTTAATCAGAGGCACAGGCACGGGGGTATCAAGTCGTTTCGCGATCCCCCCGCCTTCCTCTTCCCCCACTCTTCAGCCCTCGGCCATCAAGATAACAGAATCTTTATTAAAGAGATGGCTACTTCATTTTCAAGTTTTTCTTAACAAGAAACGATTTTTTTGCAACCGGTTTTCAACAATGTGCTCCTTTATCAACATTTTCAATCGTACATTTTTAACGCAGTTTCCAACTATTTTACTCGAGCGCTATCTAGTGAGATGCTTTGTAAATTAATCTTATTAAACGTAATATTAAATTATACGGAGATTTTTTAACATAACACGGGAGATTAGTATACTGTGATGAGTTGTCGAGTTTCGAATTGCGATCCTTGAATCGAAATCCTTGTTGTTCGCCAATTACTTATGCAATTCGCAACTGTGTAGCGCGTTTGATCAAAATCAAAACCTAAGATAAAAATGCGACATAACAAATTATAGCACAAGAAGAAAGTCATAAATCGCTGGACACGATATCATGATACGGCAACAAGCAAATCAGTGTTTATTAAAATTATTTTACGTATTACAGGAAACTTATATCGAAAAATAATCGAGAAATCGAATAATACGTTAGTAATAGTAAAATTACAGTTAGGCAATAAACACAGTTTAGTAAAATTACAGTTAGGTAATAAATACAGTTTATTAAAATTACAGTTAAGTAAAATTACAGTTAAGTAAAATTAAGGTTAGGTAATAAACACAGTTTATTAAAATTACTTCACGTCCACGTAACGCTTGTTGCCGCAATCGTGTCCAGCGATTTATAACTTTCTTGTGCAAAACACGGCATCTCCACATTCTCTCAGAATAATAGCAAATTATAAAGCCTTAACGATCTTAACGAGTTTCCGAACAAAAGATTCGGAAAAGGAGAGGACCGATGCTCCATCTGTAAACTGTGCTCGATCAGAAGTTTCACGAAGGTAGGCAGTCTTGGTTTGGTTTATCTTTCGCTAAAGATTCTTCAAAATTCGTCTAAAATCCATCTTTTGTTTGGAAACTCGTTAAAAAGTCATTTGGCATCATAATTGTTGTCATGTCGAAGACATTTCATTACATTTTTATCTTAGTTGAACGGCATTTTTGCAGCAGAGTTGAGCAATCGCGCTACAAAGTGACGTATTGCAGCGGTAATCGGCAATCGACAAGCGCCACCGGCAAGTTGCAACTTTAATAGTGAGAAGTTTGAAATCTGAGTCTCGGAATTCGAAAGGGGATACAGATGTCTTAAATATGCTCAAGTTTCATAATAATCGGACTATTTTTGGCCGACTTATTAAAGATAATAAAAGGGGTCCATATTTTCAGGTTCATCCTGTATATTTTAGGAACGTCATTCAAAATGTTTTAAGCTTTTTTTCTGAAAAATAATTCTTCAAATTCGAATCATAAAAATAATTCTTTAAATTGATAAAGAATAAAGAATTACTCTGTAACACGAGAAACGTGAAATAATTGTTGAAATTGTGAGAAATTGACGAGAAATTGTGAATTTCATTTTTTTTAAGGTTATAGTTTTTCTTTTCATGAATTCTATTTTTATTCTATGAATCAATCTTTTGTTTTCATGAACCAATTTCGATTTTAGGGTTAGTCCGAACTTAAATATTTTCGAGCCCATTTGCCCTATTTATTGATGTGCCGAAGCAACACTACATACATTGAAAGGGGATATTTATCTAATACTAAAGTGGAAATTAATGAATCTAAGCGGTACTAAGGTGAGCCAGGGTAGGGTTTCTCGACAATCTCCGCCAGCGAACAAAAATGTTCGTCGCTCTGTGATTGGCTGATTTGGTGACGTTTCGCAACTTCGAACGCGAAACGTCACCAAATCAGCCAATGGCAGGGCGACGAACATTTTTGTTCGCTGGCGGAGTTTGTCGAGAAACCCTACCCAGGTGTCTGGCAACACTGTTCCAAAAACTTTTTCCGTCAGGCGCCATTTTTAAAAACAATTCGCGAAAATTGTCAACAAATTCATGAATTGTCAATAGCGACATCAGCTTCATTTTTCGGTAAATCAGCAAAAAAAGACTTGTTTGATTCGACTGGTTAACCAAACGTTTCATTCGCGGATCGTTGAGCCGTAAGAGAGAGTAAAACGCTGACAGATTTCAAATTCTGTGCGGATCTCTATTATCGGTTCAAAATGGGAGACGTTGGTTCGAATCTCGTCATGGTCACTGCTCCTACCCACCGCCAACAGCTCATCAACCAGATCTGGATCTTTTTTCAGACCAAGCGCAACGTGGACATGTCGTTACTGAGTGCCGGTCGTACGATTCAAGTCCACCGAATTGTGATGACAGTGTTTCTACCGCCAAGCCGTTTGATAGAGTACGGATTGCACAACCGCCACCGCCGGAGTCGTAGCCTTGACCACCTGGTGGCGTTCCTGTACCGAGGCTGGATTGCATTGCCGGATAACGAGCTGGCCGATCTGCTAGTTACGGCCAGGGAGCTTAATTTGCCGCAGCTAGTGAATGCCATCCTCAACGCTTCCGGTTCGAATCCGGGCATCGTCAGCTGTCCCCGCCATCATGACACTCTCCTGTCTGGACTGTGGTATTTTGCCGGAGTCGGATTCGGTACGGACACCGTCATCGAGTGCGCCGGACGAGAACTACGGCTGCACTCGTTGTTAGCAAATGCGTTCCTCTCACGCAACACGCTTCCGGATCACTATTGTCCGATCCTGTTAGACTACGTGGTCACGTTTCTGTATAGGGGAGCGGTTCCTGTGCCGGAGAACGAGCTGGGCAGCCTGCAGGATGCCGCCAGGGTGATGGGTTTCCATCTGCTGGCCGATACCGTCGGCCATCTGCTGGCTATCGGCTGGCCGACACTATCCAGATCCATGGAGGAGGAGCAGAGTGTCCACGCGATTCGGATCGTGGACGTGCGATCGTGTGAAGGGCCATGGCTGAGCGACACGTCCGGCACTTCTTCGACCGGCGGCGACGAGTCTGAAAATCGCTCCACAAGCTCGCCCGATTTCATCGACGTTGAGACTGTCACACCACCATGCTCACCGGATCCGGAACGTTCTTCGTCGCCTGATGATGGACAATCGTTGGATTCCAGATCGAGATCTAACATCCAACTGCTGGATCCGACTGCACCTAATTCTGCTGATCTGGAGCAGCGAAATAAATGTGAAATCGATCAGCCGAAACGGAATGCCGGATTTCGCATCTTCGACAATGGCTCTGTCGAATTCAATGTCCACGCCGCCACCGGAAACTCAGCAATCGTGCCTCAGGTTGACAAAAAAGAGGATGGCCAAAACGAAGGCATTTCCGGTGACGAAACCGTTGAACCGTTCACTCTTTTGTCAGTCAAGACGGATCACACCTACCCCGTCAGGAAGCCGCCCACCACCCGGGTTAGCAGCTTAGGCAGCGGAGGCGCCAGCAGATACGTTTGTGACGACTGCGGACTTAAGTTCCAACAGTACCGTCAGTGGCAGTGTCACCGTCTCGTCCATCTGCCGGATCGGCCCCACCAGTGTGGCCAGTGCGACTGGGCATTCTGTGAGCAGCACCAGCTCCGACGTCACATGCTAGTTCACAGCGCAGCTCCCTTCTGGTGCAAGGTGTGCCGGAAACCGTTTAAGCGGACCGACGCTCTGAAGAAACACGAGCTGTCCCATTCGAGCACGACGGCATCCCAGCACCCGTGTGATGCATGTGATCGTGTCTTCAGGCAACTCGCCGATCTGCAGGAGCACGTGGCCATCCACGAGCTGGGCAACCGGAAGCAGTATGATTGTGGTCTGTGCGAGTTGGTGTTCACCTGCCAGCGCGAATTCAACCGGCATTCCCAGACCCAGGCTCACAGGGAAAAACTGTCATGGTCACGCATGTATCGCATGTGACTGTCATGAGATTTTGCGCCCGAATTTGCGTCAATCAAATGAAAAAAATGTTTTCTGGTTTTAAAGTTAAAAAATGTTCAGAATTTGTCATTAAGCAAATAAAATGTAGATGAAAATTTCTCTTGCTGCGAAATATTTCAACAACCGGTAATCTCATTTTATAATTCCGTATAGCAATTCTCGAGCGTTCCACGAATATGCCACAAAATAACCTGTGCGAGTTATGCTTAATTCATAGTTTTACTTAGATTTAGACATAATTATCGCCGCGCCGTGGCATTATGGCGATTTCCGTAAGTTGTAAGGGTTTAGTGAAGTTTGGTACAGGCTGGCCACACGCGTACAGCCCGCTGCTGGGATTTAAAGGTGGAGAAAGAGGGAGATTGCACTAGTTCCTGGGGGAGGCTGTTCCAGTCGTTAATGCCTCTACGGAAGAAGGAGAATTTTGTGTAATTGCTGTTGGTATATATTCATTCGAATTTGAGGGAGTGGCCTCTTCCTTGTCTTTTTGACCTGAGTAAAGAAGTTGGAGGGGGCAAGTGTGGTGAGGTGGCGTTCGATGGGAAAGAGCAGCTGGAGTCGATGTTCTCTTCTCCGGGTGGAAAGGAGGAAGCTTGAGGTATGTGACTGCCTTAGTGATGCAGGAGTTGTGGCTGTAGTCACGCAGGATATGTCTGGTTGCACCTCTTTGAATACCTTCCTTAGGTGACCACGATAGTTGACAGACAATAAATCAAAAGTAACCCTTGTTTAAAACTCGCATTTATTCGTTTAGTTATCCCACGGTAGCATTGGTATCACGTATGAAAGTATGCAGTTAATCCCACATAGCTGATGGATTCGTCCATGCTTTGGGGGTGGTCGGCGTCCCCCTTCACATTCTGTGTTGGGGTGACGGGATATTGACCCCTTAAAAAATCATGGTGATGTTTTTTCATGAAGTTGTTCTTGTATATACTATGTACACGTTCACTAATAATAAAATAAATGGATTCCTGAACGATTTGGGGGTATTTTCGAAAATCAAAAATATCTGTTGTCATATAAACCCAAAAATATTTTTGAAGAACTGTTGAAAAAACATATGTTATTTATTAATGGAGCATTTTTTACTAATTTGTTACAAATAAATTAATATTCTAATTAGTTTTGGCTCTTATTACTTTACTAGTTCGTTTAGGCTCTCTCATATTCTTCAATTTTAGAATCTCATCCAGTATTGCCCACTGTCCACTCTTCGGCGTTGACGTCGTAGTCTCGCATCTTGCGCTCGAGTACGAACCAATGTCCGAACGCACCCACGTCCACCACCCTGCCCAGGAAGGTGGCGTAGCGTGGCTTCAGATAGGAGCACTGGTCAGCGTAGAGTCCGCTGGCCGCGTCGTGATCTCCCACCCACAGCAATGAGAAGAACGCCAGGCTGGCCACGTGTAGCCGACCCTCGATCGTGGTACGCTGCAGCAGCAACAGGTGATCCTCAGTGGTCTTGTTTCGGATGCTGTCCGGTACCAGCAACAGACGGTTGGTGTTGGTCAGAAGTTGCTGTTGGAGGGCGTACTCACCCGGGTTGGTGTTCCAGGCGGCCACCAGAACTCCCAGACCTGGTCCGGGCCAAAAGGTTATGGGACAAATTAAGGAACAAAATCTGAATGTTTTTACAATGCAATTCAAAGTTGACGTATTGCTTTACAGCTTTCAGCAGGGTCACACCTGAAAAGATCGCTGCGGTTTTACGGGGTCTGGCTCGGGCTTCCTTCACGGCATCCTTTGACACTTCCTTGTAATCCATGAGAATTCCCCTCCAATATAATCCTGTAAAATGACAATGCAAAAAGAGTGTGAGCGACCCTTTAAAGATTTTCAACAATTTGTTGAAATCGAATACGCATCCGAACCCCCCCCCCAGTGCCTTTTAATTTTTAGACTGCATTTACGTTTCTTTATGAATTTCACGAATATCCCTTCAGGCAGGACTATCTTACCCATCTTTTCTAAACGTCCGCCTTTCAATTTTTGGAACGTTAATACCACTTTTTCAGGGATTAATCGCGAAAGTCGGGTCCTCGCTGCCATTAACATGGAGGCCGCCATTTTGATAAGGCAACAAGGGGGATGACAAATTAAAGCATTTTCATCCATGAATCCAGCCGTTGTGAATCGTTAAATATTTTCACACTGTATTATCTATTAACCGATAAAATGACATTATATGCATGTAATGGCATAAGAAATTTAAAATTACTTTAATATTCGATATGGTGACATCCATTATTCGGAATGTTTTCTTATTTTGTTTGGGGGAGTAGAGAATTTCAGACTGTTTGACCCATTCGCATATCATCTGACATTTCGCAAATTTGTCTCCATATCCAAAATACTGATATTGTTTTTATTATTATAAAATATCTAATGCTTCATTAATACGACTTGTGCTATTTAAATATAATTTAATTACATTTATTATATTTATTATAATTACAATTGTATGTTTATTATACATCATTTAACCTCGATTAAATGCTTTGTGTTTTGTCAATTTTGCCGCGATAAAGAGATAAGTAATGTGGCACCATTAGTTAACTCAATCAGCAAAATTCAAAATGGCGTCCGTAAGTGTGTTGGAGAGTTTTCGCCAGTTTCTCACCGAGAATTTGGACGGGAACTGGGTCCGCGACGCCTGGAACAGCGAACAGCTGGGTCGGCAGCAGCTCCCGGATGACTATGACGATCTTCACGAGGCAACGGACTGGCTGTCCGTCATCCAGGACACCTGCAACAGCGTCCGTGAATACGTGCTACTGGCCAGCGCCGCCCGCACCGCCGCTGCAACGGACAATCACAACAACGGCCAGGAAATGGCGGGAAACGTTGCCGACGAAGTTGGCGACGCCCCGGTCGGCCAAGATCTGGCTGGCGAGGAGGAACGTCAATTCTGGTCCGACCTAATCGGCAGCGGGGTCAGCTACAAGGCGGTTATCCTTGTTCTGGCCGCTTTCGTGGAGCGGGGCACCCAAAAATCTGCCAACCTTGGTCAGAAGGAACTGGCCATCAGGGCGGCCGGATTGTACCTGCATATGGTGTGCCTGCCAGGCGGGAACGCCTTCGACGTCTTCAACGGCACCCTGTACCAATCGTCCATCGATGTCATTCGCATGGTAATTGTTGTTTTCGTGGACATTTGGATAAGTTTTGTCAACTTCATCTTCTGTTGTTTAAAAGGATGATGAAGTTGTGAAGTGGTTCCAACTGACGACGCACGCCAGATCAGTCGAAACTCAACACTTTTCAGAATCACCCGTTGTCAATTATACATGTTCTGCAACACTGCATGCCGAGACTAGTGGCGCTTCTACGGTACTGACTACTGTTGTAGAGCTCAAAAATATTTCAATAGCCTAATGGGAGAAGACTGACGAACAAGAGGTTAAACGCACCTATCATAAATCGAAATTTCGGCTCTTTAAGTGCGGCTCGAACTAGCGAAAAATGATTGACAGTCAGTCAATCGGAACCGTAAGATTGATGAGTGTTGGCGTGGTAACATTCAGCTTGCGACTTCCGACGAAAATCCAAAATTTATTCAATAATATAATTTATTATTTCTGGAATTCACCGCTTGTCTTGCAACCAACGCTACCCAAAATCCACCAATCCGTTATTTTTTTATTAAAATGATGTGATAATTATTTGTGTTTTTTAAATTAAACATTATATCACATTTGTTTCACAAACGACAGATACGGCAGGGGCAGAACGATAGCGGCGGCGTTCAGCATCAGTCTGGCAAGAGCGGCCGTAACCGTCGCAACTCCGCCGCAGACGGCACGGCGCACAGCCCCAGTCGTCGGGCCACGGCCAACTCGCCACCACGCAAGGGCATGAAGCGGAAACCGCCAACGGCTGGCGGTCCCGGTGCAGCTAAACGCAAAAAACAGACACTGAGTCAGCTGCAACGGGAGCTGCTGGAGGACTCCAGTGAAGAGGAAGAAGCAGGCGCTCCGGCGACGGACGGTGAGGCGGGACCGGTGGAACAGCGAGACGATGGCGATGACGATGACGAGGAGATGGTGGTCCTGTCGGCGAAGGAGATGGCGTTACTTGTAGACCGGCTTCAGGAGTTTTTGTCTGACGTGACCTTCGTGTTCGAACACTACGCGTTGGAATCTGCCTGCGACTTGTCGCTCGATCACACTGTCGAACGCCTGTGCGAGTTGCTGGTACCGCCTTGGGAACAAGGGCGGTTGGCTGCCGGCGCAAAAGTAAGATTAATACATTTTATTTTGTGTTGCCCACCTTCGTTAGCCAAACGTTTGCTTTAAAAAAAACCATTTATTTCACTGAATTGTGCTATTTTTAAAGTTTTAAAACTATCGGTTAAATCTAATAGTTATGTTCATGAGGGATTTTTTTTAGTTAGGACCTCTGGATGATATATATCTTAAATGGTGAATTCGGGTCAGGCCGAATGAAGACGAACCGGTCTCCATGAAACTATATTTTTCGCAATTACCAGTTCTAATTAAAATAATAGTAAAATATTATTATGAAAGCGAGTTCGCCACTCGGTTCGTCTTCATCATTCGTCCTGTCCCGAATTCAACATTTAAGATATAAGACTAATAATTATGGGCGAAGATCACCAAAATTACTTAAACTGAGAAATTCCCAGAATTGTAGTCAAGGGGTTTTCTTTGTCCTCCCCCATAATGGCCATTTTTTAACGTTGAAATTTTGCTAATTAGCGAGTCAATTTAGCTCGGATTAACTAGTTGACGGAAATATCAAAATGTATTTTCCCTTTCATAGATGCTCAAAAATAACAAGTGCCAAACAAGTCGTTGTGTATTTATTTTATTCCTCTAACCATTCTGATATTTTCGTAGGAAGTGCTGTCCGTTCTGTGTCGCTGCAGACGCCAAGGTACAGCCGACCGCCTGATCACCCTCATCATGAAGCATTGCCTGCCGGCCATTCTATCCTACGCCAGCCGCACGCTGGTGGTGTTCGTGTGCCGTCTTGCCATGCGCGAGTCTGCGCCAGACGGCGTCTTTTTGCTTGTCCAACACGTTTGCGCCCGCGTGCCGGATCGCGCCGATGCCCGCTCCAAGATGGCCACCGTGGTGCTGACGCTACTAGAGTCGATGCCGGCTGCCGCCCGCGTCCTCACCACCGCCTGGCTCACCCGCTACGGCTCCAGCAGCCGCGTCAACAACCGGCTCTTCTGTCTGGATGTGTTCGGCCTCCTGCTGGGTCGGCCACCGCCCGACACGGACGGCGTGTCGGACGAGCTGCTGGTGTACTCGGGCAGTGGGTGTCTGCTTCGGGCGGTGCTGGGCCGCTGCTCCGACCGCGCATCCACCGTCCGTGCCAAGGCGTTGTCCGTGGTGGCCGCCTCCCTGCAGAGCGTGGTCAGTGCCACCTCCCAGGAACCGGGACTACATAGTGCCGTGCTGTACATGTTCACGCCCAGCACATCCAGCGTCGAATCTGCGAGGGCAGCGCGGGAACGCATGCTCCGGCTGATGGAAATGACGCCGCCGGTGGTCGGTGGTGGCGCAAGACCTGCCGGATTGCCGCTGGTGGACGGTGCTTCTGCTGGGGAGAAGGTTTCGGCTCAGAGATCGACTACCAGAACGGATGAGTCTGAGGTAAGCCGCTCTTTTGAATGTTCTAGTGTACCGCAAATGTCGCTCTTGAATTATTAAAACTTTTATAGTCATCAGTTTTAGATTTAGATTATCGCCGCGCCGTCGCAAGCCTTTTTAGTTAATTCTTTAGTCCTGTTAGAACAGGATCAGAAGTAAATCATCTTTAGGTCATAGAAAAAATTGATGCTGACTGAAAAATCGAAATGCTATCCGTTTTAACAAAAACCTTAAGTCTGATGAGAAATGCAAAGACCCCTGCGCAGGTCAAGTATGAGGTAACGTGGGATATTGAATGATTTGTAGGAAGATTTTCGGCTGACATTAATTTTTTAAAGGGGGCCTCATGGTGTTTAAATGTACAAAATATAATTTAAAGAGAGACATTTCGACGTACCGTGTGAAATCCTATTTATATGTTTTGTTTGCCTAAATAAAATTGATCTGTAGTGAAATTGGATTAGATAAATTTTGATTTTATGTAAAATTCGGTGTACCATGAAGTCGAATTAGAAATAGAGATATTGAAAATAAACGGTCACGTTTATGGATATTCAAAGTCGAGCTATATCGTCATTTCAAGATTTAGAACACTGATATACAGTGGGAGAAGTCATAGTATTAACGAATTTCTCCTCAACGTCGGTCTGTTATAATAAATTCCGTTTTTCTACCCATTCGACACCAGGGCGAGTCTGAAACGACCAGTACAGTGGGGAATGTCGAGGCGTCAGAGAGTGTGCACACCCCGGTCAACGTGGCGCCAGTGGACTCGAGCGCGGCCCACTGCGACCTGCCCGACTACGACAGCACAATGGAGTTGGTGCAGCGTCGCGCCAAGGACTCCAAGGTGCACGTTCGCAAGACCGCCTCGCTGGTGCTGCAGTGCGCCATGGAGCTGAACGGCGCCCACGACGCGGCCAACGTGGCCCTGCTGGAGGGACACTGTGGCGATCCGTCTCTGCTGGTGCGCAAGCAGGCGCTGCAAGGACTCACGGCCGTGCTGATGGCGCATCCCACCAACGATATGCTGCGACTGGCATGGATGCGAGGTGCGAGTTTTACCAGTGCCCGAAATTTAGATTTAAATTTAGATATAATTATCGAAAGTTATTCCTGAGAAAGACACTCCTGAAATGTTTATGGTAGTCAACAAAGTTTCAAAATTTTGGTCGTCCTCTTAAAAATTATATAATTTTGGATCAAGTCTGAACCCCTTTTTGCTGCAAATCCGAAATTGCTCACATCGTATAATGTTTAAATGAAGACAAAGCAAAGCGGCTTGATTCGTATAATGTTTGTTGACATCTAATTATTTTGATAAATATTCCAAAATGCCCAAAAGAATCCTAACAATTTGGTTGATGTCCTATAAGTAGAAGATAAATGTTTATACATTTGATTGGGTGTTTTTTTATCCTCGAGGTATTTTAAATAAAAATTCTATGACTGTATTTCTCTGAACTGTTCTGTGAATTTTAAGTTTTGAATTCAATTCCTCTGTTCTCGCTTGCAGGCGTGCTGCCCACCATCATGGACGTTGAGTCGACATGTCAGGACAAATGCGCCGACATGATCGAGGAAGTGATCCTGAATAATTTGGCGCTCCACACGCAATCGACCTCCCGTAATCCCCACTACGCCATGGTCTGGAAAATGCTCAACTACTGCTTCTCCGAGGAGGGATTCGACACCTGGCGCTTTCTCCTGCGCGGCGTCATCTTCATGTCGCGGGCTAACAAGATCGGGTGAGGCAAGCTCGGATGAAGGGATCATTATTGGTCAACAGGTCCCCTCTTTTTCTAGCCTTTTGCACTGGCTTCAGCCCAATGTTCCGAACTTACAAAGGGTCTTGTGCGGATGCTGGGACTGTTTGCGCAAATGAGCCGCAATATTTATATATTTTTTTTGTTCTAACTAGAGCCAACCTGGTTCCGATTCTGCTCAGCCACGTGGAGACTGAGAACGATGGCGCCGCCTGGCTACTACTTTCTGGCCTGTCGTGCTGCTCGCGAATTAAGAAGCCGCAGTTCGTGTTGCGCTACTGGGATGCGCACCGCGACGCCATCCTGGCCAGGGCGGATACGTTCGAGTTCGTGCTGCGCGTCCTGGGCAACCTGGCCAAGAATTTCGCGCCCGACGACCTGCACAAGTACACCGGCGAGCTGCGCGACCTGCTGCTCGACTTCGCCTGCCCGCCCCACCTCATTCCCTTCCTGGTGGAGGCGCTGTGTAGCCTTTGCAACGCAGCCGAGGAGAAGGAGAAGGAGAATGCTGCGAAGCGGTCGAAGCTGGCCATGTGCGAGGCAGTTATCAAGGTGTGCAATTGACGTTAGCGATTCACATCGGTTTTATTGTTCAGGCGCAGCGCACTGTTGTATATAAGAGACTGCAAATCGATCATCAGTTGGAGCAAAATGTGTTTTACTTTTTCAGCCATTTGTGATACAATTGCGATAAAATCTTTTGGGTAGAACTTTTGAAATTCCTTTTGAACAAATGCAATGCAAGCTTTTTTTTCGTTCACAACCGTTTTTCATGACCGTTGCATTTGATAATTTACGTACTTTTTATTATTTTTTTTTTTATAGTTTGTATTGATTTGAGAATGTACGACTCGCCGTCGCCCAGTCGATATTACGACTGACTGGCTCGGCGGTCCCGGGTTCGATTCCCGGTGCGGGCTCTCGTAAATCTCGATCCCGTCAGTTGATTGGAAATAAAATTAAAATAATAATCGGTTAACGTAAGATTCACTAATTTAAAAAAGAAATTTTTAATGTGCAATCAGATCAGATTTAATAGTTGGGCGAATTTTCTGTTTGCAATCGATTAGCCAAATTCCACGGAAATGCTCCTCTTTTCGCGAATCACATTTGTTAATTGTTGGAAAAAAATCATTATCCTTCAGGAGAATCCACCATCTATAGAGAACAAATAATTTAATTGTAGCTGTCCATAATCGATCACTTGCTTCTCATTTTAAATGTAGTGTTTGAGCATTTTGTTTGAAACGTGCCAATTTGCACCAAACTTGTTCTTTTTTTCGTCTGTAGAAGTGCGATTCGTACTTGTCGTCGGTGTTCCTGAACAAGCGCGGCGGCAACAAGGACGCCAACGAGGACCTGGTCATCCGCCACCTGTTCACGGTGGCCGAGATAGCGCTCATCCATCCCAAGTCGGTCACCAGTAAGCTGTTCCTGGTAATGAAGAGCATCATCGCCACCCCGGCCGGAGGTGCGTTTCACATTTTCTTATTTCTGTTCAATACGTGTATACGTTTGCTCGGTATAATTATTTTCAAATCCGTTTGTCACTTCAGATCCCGATCATCAGCTGCCGAATCAAGGCTCGAATACCTTTTTCACCAAGCGTCTGCGCAACCACGCGCTAATTGCTATCGGTAAGCGATTGACATGAGCAGTCAGCTGGTCGACCATACATTCATGACAGGTGATATGTCCAGGCAAGGTTCATTAGAATAACTATTGAGATCGTTTTTGTTTTTCTTTTCCGTCCAGGCAAACTGTGCCTGCAGTACGACGCATTCGCCAAGCAGTGTCTACCCGCTTTCGGTCGTGAGCTCGAATCGAGCGACGATTTTGTGGCCAAGACCAACATCGTCACCATTATGTGTGACATGTGTAAGAGGTGAGCAGGTGTTGTGTACCGCCGAATCCGATCAGTCACATTTGGTTAAGCTATTTCTTCTTGCGCTGTCTTATGCGATGTCTCATCAAACATTCAATTTATTATCAAAAGTTGGCATTTGTAAATCACGTTACGTGTAAATTGTTTGATTGGTCAAGTTGAGAGTTTGTGAAACAACATGTGAATGTAATATATATATATAGCACGTCTTATATTTAATATCAGATGTTGGAGTTGTGTCTTTAACAGCACAGAACGGAATTCATTTTCTCATTTCCTCTCGCTTTCCCCGCTCCAAGGTACACGACACTGGTGGATCCGTACTTCCCTAGTATAGTGGCGTGTCTCCGCGACGAATCGGTGATGCTCCGCGCCACCACGCTCACGCTGCTCACCAACCTGCTGCAGGAGGATTACCTAAAGTGGCGAGGCAGCCTTTTCTACGCCTTTCTAGAGTCGCTCATCGATAACACATCCGAGCTGCGCCGTCAGACCGAATGCTCGCTGCTCTACGTGCTCGCCGTCCGTCATCCGGCCATGTTCTTCCAGCACTTCATGGAATGTCTATTTTACTTCAATGCCTACGAGGTGAGCTGCTCTGCCTTTGTTATCGCGTAAGAACCAGTGGTTTTCTTCAAGTTGTCTTTATGGTAATATCTTTTATGTCCTAGCGATTTTAAGTGACTTTTATTTACGTCGAATGTGGTTTTTTTATTAATTAGTATTCTTGAATTTTAAATAAGTTTTAGAACAATATATAGTTAGTTAGTTCTCCCATAACTATATATGATCACCAAATTCATTATGTCCGTTGTCTTAATCGCTCTTTTTATCTTTTGCAGGACCACGAGTCGTACAACAAGATATCGTCAAGCGGCGGTGACGTTAGCGGTGTGGCAGTTGCGGTGGACGAGCAGCGTTGCTGCCAGCTGTCCGGCGAGGCCGGTCGTGAGAAACGCATGTTCCTGTACCGTTTCATGCTGGAGCACATGAGCGATGACCACCGCTTCCAGCTCACCGTCAAACTGTGCCAGGACGTGTTGGGTGGTGTGGTGGAGGAGGGCATCCGGTTGGTGGACGCGCGTGGACGACCATGTCCGGCCGCCTGCTCGCTGGTGGGTGATACGCTGGCCGTTCTCAGCTGCGAGCAGATCAAGCTGAGCAGTTTGCGTGGTGCCGGAGCCGGAGGTGGTGCCGCGGACGAACCGGCCGATGAAGGGGAGCTGGCCGCCGCCGTCATGGCCACGGCCAAGAAGACAATACTAACACAGGTCTGTAAATGGGGCCTTTTATGATTTCGACGCAATTTTTGAACAGAAATTCCAGCGAAATGGTAATGCGTTACAATTATTTATTTTGTTCTATTTCGCAGATTGTCAAGAAGAACTTTACGGAACGAGTGCTGCCCGTTATCATCTCGCTCAAGCACAAGCTGGAGCGTGCCTTGTCGCCGCTGGTTCACGATCTCATGCTGTACCTGCGCGAGATGGTCAAAGATTACAAAAACGAAGTGCGTGACGTACTGGCTGCCGACAAGCAACTGGCTACCGAGGTGGAGTACGACCTCAAACGATTCGAGAAGGAGCAGCTTCAGCTGCAAAACAAGCGGAATTCCGTCGCTCCAGTCGCCCCGACACCGACTGTGGAGAAGCCCGCAGTAGCTACCGGACCAGTTCTACCTGCTGATGGATTTACCAGTCTCCGCCGCTCCGTCCATGGCACCAACACAGAAACGACTCCGTTGGACGACCATCTTGCGGCCGTCAATGCTGGTTGCACCAACGTCAGTGTGGTGCTGACACATCTAGAGAGAGACACTGGACTCGCACGGCGAAGTTCAAAGCGGAACGGCGCTGGTGAGACTACCGAAGTTGCGAATGCCGGTTGCACCGAGGTGAGCGTGGTGCTGACGCCACTAATCAGCGCCACCCTGACTGAACGCGCACGACAAAGTTCAAAGCGGAACGGCGCCGGCGAGACTGCCGAAAAACGGATCCACCGACTTAAGAAAGTTGTTCCCAATGTTGAGTGTGACCATGACGAAGCTGTGGTTAAGACTGAGCCGATGGATGTCGCGATGTCGTCCCCAAGGTCGGACGGCATGTCTGCCGAAGCGGCCACTCCAGTTCCCATCGCCCGAAACCGACGGGACTTCCTGCGCGCCATCAGTACCCCCCACAGTGCCGTGGACGACATTACGTTTCGCGAGGAGGTTGGAGGCGGCCGGCTGAATGGGGTGGGCGGGATGGTGGCGGAAGTGGTGATGTCTCCAATTCCGCGCTGCGCCCAAGCCATTGTTTCCCGAACTGTCCAACGGGTGGGGGACGACGCGGCCCAGCAGATTATTCTGCACGTGCCAGATCCGGTGACCACGAAGGTGGTGCTGCGCCAGTGGGCAGTCCGGCCGACACGGAAGCGCCGGTCTCTGTCGGTGTCGGGTGAGCCGGAAGCAGAGGTGTCGCCGTCATGAGGTGTGACTGTCGCCTTCGAGTAGTGCAGTCCTTTGTATTGAGTACTGTTCGTCATACTCTTCATTTTTGATTTTTGATTTCAATCAAGACCGTTTCACGATCCGGTCGCTGCACCGTCAAAATGATATGACCACTATTAAACTTGGTCGATAAGGTTGAATAGAAATTGTTGAAAAATCGTGGTCAATGTTATGTGCCTCTCACACAGTGCCGAAGCACTAAGAGGGGTACAGAAAATTCTGTAGTGATATTCACTACAATGATTGAAATAAAATATAAAAAATGTGGAGAGGAGTGGTGAAAATGCCTGTCCAGCGAAACTAAGGAACTCTGACCGTTGTTCAACCCAGACGTTGCATGCAATCTCATAGTGTCGCATTTTACTTCTTGCTACATTGTGTTTTTTTCACGCTAGTGTGTGCTCTGCGCACATAGGATTTGTGGACCAAGCGCATTATTTTTTAGGAAATGTATTTTTGTACTTTTCTATGCCTGTACAGGACTCATATTTTTGTATGCGTATATATTCGCCTGTATAACTAGTATAGTTTTTCCAATTTAAACTCTAAAATTCTCAACTCTAAGGTTATTATTACTGAACTAAAAAATTACACCTAAAACACTTGGAAGGGACTACAAATGGTTTTTAAAGACCATGTCCATTCTTAGACTAAGTATCATTTTGCACTATGCATGTATATTTTTGGACAGTTTATTAAAAATAAATATTGTGTGGGTGGTATTAAATTTACATTTTCCAAATAAAAGAGTACGGATAGATAATATAAATTCGAATCTAGTTAAGTCGTTGAATTTATTTTATTTTATGTTTTTTAACAAATGATACTTTGGGGGGGTTCATCCTCATTTCATTTGGGACATAATTACTTTCAAATCTGACATTGCCATATGTGAATCAGTCGTAGCCAAGTTGGTATTGCGACCGACTTTTTGTTACAAACTTCTTATTTTTGTTTATGACGTCTTCGAGTTGTGCGGTCAGTGGCTGTAGATTTTATCAAATTCTGGGTGGGTAGATTCTGGAATATTTTTACACCGAAAACTTTCTACTATTTCCACTATGGTCATTTGAGATCTTTTTTCGCATGTGTTGACGTTAAACAAAATGAAAATCGTGAAGACGGTCCAAGTGAAAATGAAACTTTTGCCTCGCCAAGTAAAAAGTTAGGATTCGAATCATTCAGTGTATTTTATTTTTTGATTAGACATTAGGAAAACATAAATTATTTTGTACACCTTTCTGTATCTTTACCACGATGGTGCAGTGGTCGTATGTTTGAGTCTAGCTTGAAAAGTCTTTTTTAATGTATAACATCACATCACATGATTTTTTTAAAATAAAAAATATTAATTATTCTTTTTAATCCAATTAACAGATTACGGTGCGACAACCGTAGTTTTTTATCAATTTTGAAGCTGCCAAAAAATCATCACTCGCTACCTTAAAATTACTTCGTATGCAGACTTGAACCTCGGTCCTTCGAAATCCGACATTACCACGAGTGCGACAACTATATATTTAAAGTGTTTTCGTAAGAGACTGAACAAATTGAGTTTCGAGATAATCGCTTTTTAAAGCTGTATTTTACTAATACAGCTATATAGACCTATGTTTCAGCAAAAAATAAAATTTTCGATTGTAAGAATTCGAGACGCAATGAAAACCAAGTGATAAAGCAAAGATGGGATAACTTTATTGAGAAAGAAAAATGTACTTACAATGACAAATTGCATTCCCAAAAAATAAATAGAACAATAACGCGTAGCTGCTGCACCTCGCACTTTCAAAGAAAGCCAATAAAAATTAACACGATTCGGGTATATAGATATATGTATTTGTAAAATGTTGCCCAAAAATCTCGTACCAATTACAACAAAAATTCCCTTAAAATTTTATTGGATATGAAAAAATAAAATCAATTTCTTCTCATTCAGTGCTGCAGACCCGTTACCAAATTCAACAAACAGATAACAGTTTTCCCAGTACCACATATCGTATCTCCGATACAAGCACAATGAGTTTTTACTAATTGAAAAAGGATTGTAGAGGAGGGACAATCACAGATCGGCAACAAGTATGGAGTAAAAGGTGACGGATGTACTACAGACTTCTATAAAATGCAGGGTCAAAACAATATACAAAATAATACTTTTAACACTATCAAAATATGAAATGCTCGGAGATGTTTGAACATGAGAACGCGTAGGTGACAGCACCGTGATCTGAGTTTATAAATCGTAAATTTCTAAAAATTCCCAAGCTAGCTTTCGAAATCGACCATGCTTAAGGGCGGTTCACGGTGCAGACTGCATCGTGACTGTCACTTGTGCGTTTTTATGTTGCAACATCTCCGCACATTTCATATTTTGATGCAGTGTTAAAAGTATTATCTCATATATTGTTTTGACCCTGTATTTTGTAGAAGTCTGTAGTAAATTCGTCACCTTTTACTCCATACTTGTTGCCGATCTCTGATTATCGTCCTACAATCCTTCTTCAATTAGTAAATACTACCGTCGGCTCCTATTCTTTATTTTGATACAACGAGTTTTGATTAAACGCAAAATGTAAAGACAAAAACATTTTTTTAAAAACTGGCGGTGTTCATATAACATCAACGAGTCATTCTACTCAATTAAAGCAATCAAGTATGTCCATTAGTATGTCCCATAAGCTACCTTTATAATGCAAGTTTGGAAACTGCGTAATATCACAATATTTTTTGGCAAGATATAACTAGGTGGAATAATGGTTTTTTAAAAAATGTAATTTGAGTTTTTGATTCACCTAAAGTGCAAGTTACGAGTTTAAAAGTAAAAACTCCAGCTAAAGTTGCAGGTAGGTGAAATAAAATTTAAATTCTCCAAAAAATCTCCCGTTTCATTTTGTAACTGCTACGCAAATTCTTACATTCAACCTTAATGCTTAAAAAGGGATCTGCTCCAAAACAATAGTACGAGAAAGCAAAAATCTGGTTCTCTAATTAGAGTTTGCTATGTCTTTTCTGGAAGAAAATTGTAAACAGATGCGACAACTGATAAAAAATAATCTTTTTAAGCAGTTGTCGCCGTTACAAAAAGTTAAAGCAAACCCATGAGTTTCACTTCACGAACACCTAAACTACTGTGACACTATTTGGAAATTGTATCATTAACCGGAGGAGCAGATTGTTCAGCTGGGGAAGCAACAGAAATATACTAAAATTATATTGCTTGTACAAAATAAAACTTGCCACCAAAGAACCAATCTACGCTTCATCTAATAGTTTGGAATCCAAACTGCAATAAAAAAGCTAATTGTAAAGTTGTAATAAATCAACACATGGCTGCTCCCAAAATTTCTGGAACTGGATAAAATTAAGAGCCTCCGCCAAATGACCAGGCTGTATAATCCAATCATCTGGGCCACCGTTAGGAGAGACCACGTCGACCGTTCACGCTAGTTGTCCGAGATGACGATGTGCACGAACAGAGTTGAAGGTACGATCTTGTGACCGCGCTCGTCGACCAGAGTCACGTGACGATAGCCTAAAGGAAGATTTTTGTGAAATAGATTAGTGAAAGCAAACGATGATAAAATATTCGCTGAAGAAGAAATGGTCGACCAATCCAACTGTACCTTGTTGGACGCTGGAAAACGGGACGACGCATTGGCCTAATTTCTCGTCTTTGCCACTGGCGCTGTAATCGTAAACGACAAAGTGGAGAAAAGCCAAGGCTGGCATCTTGACACGCATGCTAGTCATCTCATCCCAAATTGGATTAAATCCTGTAAAATAAACAAAATGGAAATAAAAAAGCAGTGCAATCGAATTATTTCAGGAGAAAGTTTTGAAAAGCAGACAGGCAGCAGACAGTTGTGACAAAGACAGCGCCGGACGAAAAAAGGCGAACAGAGTCGGCGACAAACTCTTCAAATAAAATATTTACCAAGGTAGACAAGCGCACTGAAATTGATCTTACAACATGGTTTATGCGACAACTTTACTGGCTGTGAATTTACAATGAGAGAGAAAATACAAATTACGTGAAACAGGCAAAGGGGGAAAGATGAGCAGAAAGAGGTGATGTCATGGAACAGTTAGTTGCTCGATGACTATTCACTCTTTCTGTTCGTTTTTCCCCTTCCCTCTTTGCCTACGCGTATTTTTTTTCTCTCATTGTAAATTCACAGCCAGTGGAAGTGGTCGCACAAACCATGTTATGAGATCATGTTATGTCCAGTGCGCTTCAGTTTAATTGTTTAATTCTTAGTCCAAAAGACAGCTGATCGCAGTGGTGTGCGTGAAACCGGTACTTGAAGTTGGCAAATTTGTTCGAAAATGTGGTCGAAATGGCGTCACATTTTCACATACCATTGTTCGAAATGCTCTTTGTCACGAATTTTTGCTTGTCCTCTGCGTGACCTCTGATTTTGACCTTGACGTAGGGGTCGACAACGTCTCCACCGGCCTTCATCTTCTGTCCCGGCTTTGGTAAGTGTTGTCCACTGATGATCTGAAATGGAAAACGTTTTTATGAAACTGGATAAGAAAATGGGGATAGAAAAGATAAATCTTTAAAGATTCAAACAATATTTTCAATACAATTGCAATAATGTGCCCATCGCCATAGTGCGTGCCTAAGCACCAAGAGGGGCACAGAAAATCCTGTAGTGCAGGGAACTACAGTGAAGGGAATAAATATATAGACTGTGAGTCATAAAAAGGTAGAATCCCTAAATAAATATTGGTAATCTTCGATTTATTAAAAACAAATTTCATTTAAATCTAAGCTTTTTTCACAAAGATATTGATTTCGTTTTGGGTGCTCTTTTTATGGATCACTGTTATGGATACTGTATATTCAGGCGTTGGTAATAAAAACTTTTAAATTTCCCACTATAATAAATTATTAGATTTTCACGGTTGAATAAGTAATTTTTTTATTTCGGTCGAATAAAAAGTATAACCGAGAAACAATTTTTGATTGCGCAAAATAAAAATACCTTGATTTGAAGAACCTTTGTGTACTTGTTGTCTAGAGGCTCGTTTGGATTGAATGTACCTGCAGATCAATGAACAGAAAACGTTTACGGATCACTCATAAAGGAACATTTTATTTCCCGCGCATGTAATATCATAATATAATTAATAAAATCGTTCGACACGAAATTTTAGCATGGTTAGTCACTTGTCCCGACAAAACGAAACCAATCCTGTGGTGATCAGTATGCGCGCTCTAAAATTCAGTCGGACGAGTAAAAACAATTAGTGCCTTACTTTAAATAATGCACGATTCACATGAAGATTAAAAGTACCTTGTAGAAGAATATTCGGTTTCAGGACATAGCCACAATTTCCATTGTCTAAGAACTTGGCTGTGTTGTAAGAGTTCGGTTTATCTTCGGTCTGGTAATTGAGGGCCACTGAAGCAATAAATCAGCAGTTCAAAATTCGATTAGTACAAAATCTTGTTATCGAAAACTTACTACTGAAACCTCAGAGGATCTCTATATTTTCTCTGAAATTCCAGTAACTTTGGAGGGGTTTATATTGATTCTTAAATTAGAGTCTTGTTTAACAATCGAGCAACTGGTGTTTGCGCTGCTTGTTACCTATTTGGCTGCCCACGTTCCACATGGGGATGGGGTTGTAATTACTGGATCCAGTTCGACTTCCACCAGGATAGATTCGCACCAGTTGCTGTCTGGTGTGCTCCACGAACGACTCGCCCTGTTCCTCGATTAGGTTCAACGTCTTCTTCTCAGCAAGCGAAACGATGTCGTAGAACTTGCCTGCAAATAAGTAAATGCCTAATTTGTAACGATCGAACATTTGAATTAAGTGTATTTTGTGAATTAAATAAATTAAGTGAATTAAGTGTATTATAAAATTGAATGTACGACTCGTCGTAGCCCAGTTGGTTTAGCGACGGTTTCGGCGGTCCCGGGTTCGATTCCCGGCGCGGGCTCTCGAAAATTTCGATCCCCGGGTACTGGTCGTGCCCCTCGCACAGTGCCTAAGCACCATGAGGGGGTACAGAAACGCCTGTAGTGCAGTGACTACAGTGATAGGAAATAGAATGGATGATTTACCGTGTTCGCCATTGTAATCAAAACTTTTAAAATGTACTGATCTGCATAAGACCACAAGATCTGACAGCTCTTTGGATAAAGATTCCTGGTTTTTCTGTAAAAACAAAAGCAATTGATCACAATTGTAGAAGATATATATTATAATTAATGAAATGTTAAAAATTAAATTATCTATAGAGCAGAGTAAACACACCAGAACTTACCTGTTCTTTCGCATTGACCTGTCCGTCAACCTCGTCTTCTGTGTCGTCATCAGATTCGACAGCATCAACAGCGTCGTCAGCATCGTCTTTCAACTTCTTGGCCTTTTCAAAATTAAAAGAGACGAGGAATTGCCGTAGGTGAAATTTAACGGCAGCAGCACATTTCAGTGGTTCCCTATTACTGGATTTTTCGTTTACTCTTTACAAAACGGATAAATTTTTAAAACCTCAGATATATTCCTGATTCCTATCAACCAGAAATAACTTTCACCCTTTCCGATTTAGAAATAACTTTGGTTAGCTGATCGTTACGGGTATTTTTTCAGAATGGCTGCTCGAACACTTAACGAAGTAAGCAAAAGTCTGGAATGGCCGAGAATCATTTATTGTTGGTAAATACTAGCATCCTCACCTTCAATAGAACTTTCATCTTTAAAGACTCTGGTGACGGCAACAGGTTCATATCTTTGGAAACCGGGGTTGTGTACAGCATATCTGGGGGAGAAAAAACATTTAAAAAAATTTCAATTTCACATTTTAAAATCACAGAAATATCTGTAAACGCAAACTCATATTTGAGTCAACCCTTCCCTTTCCTCTGAGCCTATTCGAATAGTCGACGCCACCATGTTATTTGCTATTGCTATGGTGATTGGCGTGAAGCACAAGGGACAGGACTGGTGATCGGCAAGCCTACTTAGTCAAGCCTGCTGGGAGGGGTAGGGGAAATGCGCTTTCCACTTTATTGGTGGTTCTCTGTATAGTATTTGAATTGGAGTTGAGGCAAAGATGAGTCAGCCGCTGAGTGATGAGATATCTTGGAAACCCCAAATTCAAAAGATGATTGGTGCGGAGAATGCTAGGCTTAGACTTATTGAAAACGTGTTGAAGGGGTGTCCAAGTACGGTTAAGTCAGTGGCCTACTTTTCCTTGGTTCGACCTTTGCTTGAATACTGCAGTTCCATTTGGGATCCTCACCATGTGGGGCTTGTAGGGGTAAATTGAAATGGTTCAATGAAGAGTTGCTAGATTTGTTAGCTGTATATTTCATCGAACGGGCAGTTGGAAGATCATAGAAAAAGCGACCAATATTAGGTTCTTGACTCGTATTCTGAAGGGAGATTGTAATGTTAACATTGGGGAAATTGTGAGCTTCGCTTCTACTAGGGAAAGGAGAATGGGCCGAACTATAATGGTTAAGGAAATATATTGTCGGTTCGACCCACATTTCACCTCCTATTTTCCAAGAGTTTGATGACAGTGGAATGATCTTACAGAATCTCAGATCCAGAGCCTGTTACAGTATAGCATCAAAACCTGCCCCAGATGATCCTTCGACCCCCGCCATAGGCTCCACCGGGGCTGCGTGCGGGTACAAATTGTAATTGTAACACAACAGGGATGTTAGTCATTTAAGCTCTAACTTTGCTTACCTCCCAAGATGCTTTTCAGATGAGCAGCAACTTTCTTCTGTTGCGTAACACTACAGTGGTTCTCGAAAGATAAGATGAGGGGGTACCTGCATTGAACACGGAATGAAATTTAAGAATTTGGGATTTGGCCGCAGGAGTTGCCTGACAGTGGCGTCACTAGATCGTGGGGTGGCACCACCTAGGAGTGATGAGTCGATTAGATAGCGTCAAATAAAGCGCCCATTTCAGGAATGAGCCACGAAAAATTGCTCTACGAACTTATTTGAAGTTCCACTAATATATTTTTATTATTATTAATATTCCCTTCACTGAATTCACTGCACTACAACATTGTACATCTAGACTTTAACTTAAGACATTTTTTAGGCATTAGCTAAGCGAGAATTTGACATATTTCTGTGAGCATTTACAACTATGCATTTGAATTTATAATAGTAACGCGAACAAATTCATATGTGCCTATTTCAAGTCGGCATTTTGTCGATAGAATATAAAAATGACTGGAACGGTGAGTCATTTATTTAGATGGATCAAGATTTCACATTCTGTTTTGTATCTGCGTCGTAAACGACAACAGTTAGGAAGAGATGGCACTTACTGTGAACTGGAGAAGGCATACGGTTTAATGGCATCGCTGAGCACCTCCTTGAAGAGAATCTTGCTGGTCAGAGTGTAGCCGTGATAAATGATCGGTTCGCCTTCGTCACCGTCCCATAGATCCACTATTGTGAGAGGGTAAAAAAAACAAAAATTAAAAATGCATTCAAATTAATACAGGAAACAAAATGTCTTCATATTAGTGTTTCTCGTTGGCGATTGAAACGAGCGATTACAAAATGAGACCAGCAAAAACGATAGTTATTAATTTACTTTCAACGCAACGGCATCCCCGCTTCAGAGCAGTGACGTAACCTTCGACGCTACTTTCACCGGACAGTTGGTCAGCAATGAGGTAACTACAACACAAATAAACCCCAAATGAATGGAAATCTAGAAAAGTTTTGAGATTGAGCGCACATCGAATGGCCGGTTTGAGAATTATATGATTAAGGCGAATATATGAGAATATTTCATGCCAGTAGTTGCTGATAAACTTTTTGCAAGTTTTAGTTTGTCTTAAGTTTATCATTTCTTTGTCATATTCTCGCCACAGTGACAATAACATACATCACTATTTGCAACAGCTATTCAAATTATTGATTATGGGCTAACACTCTTAAATTGAAAAATTCTGACTTCAAAGGAAAATTTTGGAGATTAAAGCTATCAAGATTTCAAGATTCCAAAGGTTTGCAATCAAGCAGAATCATAACCTACGTATTGTGTGATGAAGCGATGAAATAGTGGCTGAGCGGCCGAGTCATGTCCTGATACACTTCTCGATGCTCGAAATTAAAAATATTCTGCTTGTCAGAGAGCAGAAATAGACGGAATCCTGAAAGAAACAAGTAAATGTTGACGACGATGACAATGCAATTTGTTTCAGAGATCAGAAAACAAATTGAAAAACATCATGTTTCCAATTTCGTCCCTGCTCGCTTCTTTGTGAAAATCCTTCTAGAAAATCTTATTAAAAAGTTATTTTGCGTTTTAGACGCTTAAGCATCTAATCTATTATTATGTGATGTTACCTCCAAGCGAAAGATGATTGTCTCCTTTGTTGTTCGGGTTTTGTGCTTCGTAACCTAGGAAACAAAGAATTTACGAGTTTGTAAAAAAGGACAATGCACGAAATTTAATATATCCATTCGAAACATTAATTTAAAGGGTAAATGAAAAGACAAAAATACCTCGTATAATTGCTTCACATTCCTGGACCGTCACTTTTTCCATCTACAAGATAAAAAAATCAAACGTCACATTTACTATTTGTGACTAACATTTTGTAGAATGGCAACTGTAAAAAAACAATTGTTATTGTGCGTAATTGCATATCATGGAAATTAGTCAGTTGCAATTGCTACTGTAACATTTAAATTTATAAAGGAGGAAATATACCATAGAAATGGGCATCGGTGCCACTAATTTACCTTTTGTTCTTGCAATGCAAAAGTGCATAACTCAGGGGGTCCTATCAGCTCTGTGTTGTGAATGCCAAACCTAAAAGTATATAATTGTTAATTTGATCACTTACTTTTACAAATAATGTTTGGAAAAAGCTAATCTGTACCGAAACAATTAGGTAAGTAAAGTTATAAATATTTCTTTTTATTCAACGCCATTCATTACTTGAAACAATACAAGAATAAATTTAACTAAATGACGCGAAAATATCGGGCCCTCGAATTGCTGTGGTAATATTTTTAGGACCCTATACATCTAAATTGCAAAAAACTTTTTTGACTTCGAGTGAGCAACAAGACAAGCAGTCAATACAATTAAACAAGTAGTTACATGATATAGAAAAGTTCGATGTTTAAGTTATAGATCTGCACAATTTAAACACCTTTTGTTTTGGGCAAGATAACTATCAGTACACTTCAAGTTAGTTCGCTCTTTTTGATATCTACTAGTTCTCACCAACCTGGACAATTGTTGAGTTACTGAGCAACAATGTGAACTTATTTTTAAAGACAACTTCCATGGATCTCTTGACGTATATTTCCCGTATTGTAAGCTGCCCCAGATTCTTATACAAGGAAATCGTGTGGAGATAAATGAGACGAACACGAGTGGCGGATTCGTCTGTTTGTAATATTTTACTATTATTTCCGCCACTCGCGTTTGTCTCGTTCGTTCGGTCTGTCTCGAAGTTCATGTTCTCTATTAAAATTCATACGGACGTTCTAACAAAAATCTTTCTCAATAGTGCGAATTGTTTATTTCTTCATTCCATTAATTGATGAAACACTGCAGAGAAACGAAATAAAAGGTTTGTGCGGCGCCTACCTGCGGATGAGTTGCTGCAGCTCGGGACGATTCAATAAGCTGCTGTAAAAAATGATGAACTCGTCGCAGTCCAGCGCATCCTCGCCTTTGATCTTTGTTCTGTTGACATTGGCATTCTACAACAGCAATAGAGTACTATTCAAAATTAGTGTTCGAATCGAATACAATTAATCAACGAGTGCCAACAAACAAAATCCTCCATCAGCCGCGCAGCTAACAGGCCAAACAAGCCATGAGGCACAACAGGTAAACGTTAAATCACTTATTCGTACACTGAATCTCAGCAAATAATCCATGGCTAGCTGATAGATCATTTTCATTTTTCCTTAATTATATCCACCTCGAGGAGATTCGATCCCGAATCTGCGCTCCGGACCGAATGCTGATAAAGATTGATTATCCCAATTGGTATTTGATACCCGCATCGTTTATCATTCGCCGACGCAGTCGATTAACCATGATTACTGTAGAAGAATCATTAAATGATATTTTATTTTGTGACTAACTGTGATGACAATGCCACTGGCATTTCTGCTTCACGGTTGGGATTCGTCAACCGAACAGGTGAGGCACGCTAACCTGAAACAAGTCCATGGCGTGCTTCTCATTCATTTCGATGTTGAGTTGCCGCAGAAGGTCGACGCACTCGTTGAAATTCAGGCAACCGTTGGAATCCTTGTCCGCTTTTTTGAACTGTTTCTTCAACCACGTGCGGCAATAGTTAAGGAGTCGATATTAAATCCAATGGGTAATGACGCAAGTCAACCACGTTAATAAAACAATTCGAATTAGAACTTAGGACTTGTTACGTCACATTTAGTAATTAACCCACGCTGGTCCTGAATGCGCACCCTCAAGTCCACTCCTTAAGGATATATTTGGTAGTTCTCCTTGTACTCCATGCTCTTGTTCTGAGCCACCACCTGTTGCAGCCCGTTGACCCATGCCTCGCACGTCCGCTCGTTGGGCGCTACCAGGTCCAGGGTGCGATGCGGGTGGCCGTAGATGACCGAAAAACAGCAGCGCTCGTCCACCAGGGGGCGCGTCTCCGGATGCCGGTTGCTCTGTTTCTGCACTCGGGTGCCCAGCTTGTTGAAGGTGTCAGTCTTCCAGCCGCGGCGAACATCGTGAATGTCCTTGATGTCGACTGGTGAACACGCAAAATAACACAGAAACAACAAAAAACGAATAAAAATAATGATTACAATAAGGCATATGAATCGTGTCGTGATGGCTAATACAGGGCAGCGTCATAAAAACTAGAAAGAACGTCCAAGGAACAAATTAGTTTTGAACTATTTGCAATTCTAGAATTTCGAATGGGTTCACCAAATTAAGTTTGTCCAGTTCACGGCTCAGTCCCGTGTTTGTTATCTTATGATTAAAAATAATGGTGTAAAAATAATCAGCTGCAGGGATCGGGTACAGACCTTGTTGAATTTTGCCATCTTTATAACGATGGAATCGCTCCTTATCTTCTCCCTTTCTAATTTGGTGAACCCATTTGAAATTCTAGATTTGCAAATAGTTCAAAGCTAATTTGTTTCTTTGATGTTTTCTCTAGTCAGGGACGGGTAAATTGTAACCCGTCAGATACTGTGCAATGCAACTCATCATGCAATTGATTCGTTTATTCAATGTGTAAAAGGGATGTGACCTACACCAAATGGCCTCGAAGTACGTTAATGGAAAGTGAAGGAAGACGAATTGGTTAATTCGGACAACGAAATGTCAGCATCTTTTTCAAAGTCAAGCGCAACATGCAGTGGCAGTTCTAGAATCAAGTGCCTGAGGGTCACGTCACCACTCAACACACTTAAGCACCCAGCAAAAACGTTGCTCTACTTTACGGCGATAAGCTTCGCTAGCCCACCACATATTGCTAATGCCATGAATAGTTTTTTAGCCTCTGCTCGCTCATGCACGGTGCGTATGGAGTGTCCAAATTCAAATAAAAAGAAACACTGATGGAGACTGACACGCGTAAAGCAGTTGGACTTGTCAAATGTTAATGAAGATAATCAAATTGTTAATGAAGATAGGAAAGTCTATATAATAAATTAGAAGTTGTGCCCGGGACAGCGCCGGACGAAAAAATACCAAGTCAGCGTTCAAATAAAATATTAGCATAACTATTATTTAATAAGAATTGACTAAATTGAAAACCACTGCAACTGACGAAAAACAAGAACGACGACGATTCACACTTACCAAGTTTTTAAAAAGTTTTTTATTCAATGTGGAAATTGTTGTATTATAACTTGATCATATGTACAGCTCTAAATGATCCCACATGCAAATGGTTAACTCTAGACGCAATAGCGTTATATGAGAACCTCCCACATCCTCATATCCTGTGGAAAATTAAAACGATTTTTAAATAATTTCAGAAGTGTATTTATCAATTTTATTTAAAAAATCGTTTTAATTTTCCACGGGATGAGGATGTGGGAGAACTTGGGAAGTGTGAATCGTCATCGTTCTTGTTTTTCGTCTGTTGAAGTGGTTTTCAGTTTAGTTAATTCTTATTAAATAATAGTTTAGCTATTATTTTATTTGCAGAGTTTCTTTTTACGCCCGGTGCAGTCCCGGGCACAACTTCTAAATTAATACCGCACGATTATGTAACGTTTTACAGTCACTTGATAATGGCCTAACGGTCGAAAGCTCGTGTTTTATTGTACCTGACGGAATAAATTGTCTTCCTATCGGACATATTATATCGTATTTCCAGTCTTATGGGAATAATTAATAAGCTTTCATTTACTCTACTTCTGTCTCGGCGTGTTCCTAACACATTTTGTTTTAATTTAGGACTTACTCGTATATTCGGGATCGGCGAAACAGAGAAACTTGTGCGAGCCGTCGTAAGTGATCACCTGCCTGTCGAAGAAATAAAAATAATGAGAAAGACCAAATTAGAAGATAATTACGACAGATCTATTTTGAAACAGGTTAGAAAATTTACCAGTGAAAAAAACTCCTCGGCTTTCACGTTTATCCAGAATTTGTTTTGGGGTTTATTGACTACTGAACTTAATTGACTACTTAATTAACTACTGCTGAAATATTTTGCTAGAAATATAAAAAGCTTAGAGGACCCAATAATATTGTAAGAGTAACACCATTAATACGAAAGCAAAAATGAAATAGCCAGACAATTTCGAAAACTCATCAATCCACAATCGATTTGAAATGTGAACAGAAATAACCCCATTTTTAACTATTTTATTTTTTATTTCCCTTCACTGTAGTCACTGCATTACAGGATTTTCTGTACCCCTCATGGTGCTTAGACACTATGGCGAGGGGCACATTTTCACCAGTACCCCGGAATCGAACCCGGGACCGCCAAGCCAGTCAGTCGCAATACCGACTGGGCTACGACGAGTCGCACTTTCTTTTCTTTTCGAACAAGTTTTTCTACAGAACGACTTGAGTGTGGCCGAACCAATGAAATTCTGGGCATTAGCACTTCTGGGCAAAAGATGATAAAAGAGCCTTCACTTATCAAAATGGTGATAGTCTTACTTCAACACATACTTGAGGCGCTTTTGCTAAGGGATAAACCAAACACGATGTAGTCATGCAGCAATTTACTAACCGCTTTGCGCGAAATGAACGCATTTATTTTAAATACGAGTTCATTCAGGTGTACAGTTAGTACAAGTATATCGACATTTGAAATTCCCTAAACATTTCGCGTTACTATAAATGAACGAACAATTTTAGAAACTATTTCTGCTTCCCATCACTGTAGTCGCCGCACTACATTCGTGCTTGGTGCTTAGGCACTATGCGAGGGGCACATTTTCACCAAGTACCCCGGGATCGAATAGTCGAGAGTCCGCGCCGGGAATCGAACGCGGGACCGCCGAGCTACAGTCAGTCGCAATACCGACTGCGCTACGACGAGGCGTACTCGAGTACAAAGATAAGGCGTTAAACTATTTAAGCGGCAGAGAAACGTGGATTTAATTATTTTATTCAGACTATTTATTATTATTTTATGTAATTTAATTATTATTTATTTATTTTTTTTTATTGCAGATTAGCAGAACCTTATACATTTTTAATCAAGCTGATAAATTTCTAGATTTTACATTTAAAACTAATGGTGTTTTTTGCGTGTATATCGAACATAAGTATATCGCAAGTGGCCAAGAAAAAGGTATCGCTGTTGGCAATCCATCTCTGCCTGGACAATTGAATAATTGTCGATAGACTAATCACTTGTAATTAATTACACGTGGGTAAATTACTACCTGTCAGGGTCCAGTTGGTAATTCCGGCGGTACCAGCGGCTGTACGATCGCACCTTCCACAAGACGCTTCCACCCTTCAACAATCCAACGTCCTCCTGGGGTAACTTGTACTCGACCACTGGAATGGGATACCACATGCCCGATTTGTCCACCACGTTCTTCTCGAGCAACTCCGGCATTTTTCACACACAACACAACACCAAATTTAAAAAAAACAGTGTGTGGTTTTCTTTTTACCACACCACGACGACCCTCAGAAGACGGGAGGGTCGCGATGGCGACGCCGGATCGATCATGACGGTGCCGGAACCGCTGCCGGATCGATCAACCCACAAGGTCAGCCGATCAGGAGGCGCATCACCATCGCCGGTATGTCACCGCGAGATTAAATATTAACACTGCAATATTATCGACGAGTTACGAGAAACAAAATACTCGTGGATGACCCGCCCCAAAGTCAAGACATGTCTGTCGACGACGACAGCAGTTTGATTATAAGAAAGGGGCTCGAGTTCTCGGTTCAAAACAGGGTCTACACGAATCCACGACACGCCATCAGCAACTAAATGTACACGAATATATTTTTATACGTGTTAGTTAAGCTGAATCCACATGTGCGCGTATGGTTCGGCTATTGAAAGCATGTCTGTGGGGGGAGGTCGGGGGTCGGGGGGGGGCTGATGGAACAAACTGTCGGGCGTCAAGAGATCGTTTTGGCAAAGTGGCCGCAGGAGATGGAGAAACAGTGCTGGCGCTCTCGTTTTTGGCAAACCGAAAAAAGGATCAGACACTTTTGTTAATGTGAAGTTATAACGACCTTCGACTGGCTTGGCGAAATAGGATTACTGTGTAGTTCTAAGATTGTTCCACATAGTTCAGCTCACCGCTTACTAATCCTGATTTGCCAAGCGATTGCAACTTTGACAATGTCACTACCTTTCCACATGTAATTTCTAAGAATCCGACTTGCCTGATTTCCGGTTTTGAAAGTTCTGATTTCATGCTTTTATTCTTGGAAACCCGTTTAGGGCTGCATGCTATATATAAAACGTACAATCTGTTTAAAAGTGTAAAAATTGTTGAAGCGCTTTTTCCTTTTCTTTCCTGTTTGGCTGCTCCCTTGAAAATATAAAGTACCTGGAGGATCATCAAAATATACAGTAAGGTGGAATGCTGGACACATTCATTAAAAAAATCGGTGACGAGTAGGCTAATTATTAAATAGCCCAAATTGTTTATTTAAAAAACACGACGGTGACGGTGACGATTATTAAATAGTCCAAATTGTTTATTTAAAAAACACGTCGTTGACGAGTACGCTAATTATTAAATAGTCCAAATTGTTTATTTAAAAAACACGACTTCCTAATATGATAATATCACAGGTAATAATTAAATTACACGCGGCGGCGTAGTCACCACTGCATTACACTTGTTCATCAATTCGTTAACTTTCCATCTGTAATTCATTTTTTCTGTTCGCAAACACTTGTGTAACACACTTACACAAGTGTTTCTATCGACAGTAGATTTTCCATAAACAAATGTGTCCAGCATTCCACCTTACTGCATATTTTGATGTTCCCTTCAAGTGCACGAACAGCGTGCAGGTACGAGCCACGGCACGCGTTAAGGGAGCAGAGGTGGCATTGAAGTCGTTGTCCCCGACGCATGTCTCAATGGATATGATAAATATTCATAACTGCCAATACATATTCATATCTCTCCAATTGTTCTTGGCTTAGTTAGTCAAATGGATCCTACCAATTTGTCATTTTTAAACCACGAAACTATTATTTGGTTCAAAGGAAGTGGAGAGGAGCCGATGGTAGTATTAACTAAAATGGGGGAAAATTGCAAGACTACAATTATAAACTCGGCAACGAAGATAGTTTAAACGTAAAATTTAACATATCTTCTCGAAGATAATTAAGAAAATGAAAATTTGCGATACACAAAATACAAACGTAAGAACTCGCCCAAGACTTTCGTCATTACTAGCCAGAGATACAATAAAAAAATGTCCTTATTATTTCTAAAATTTATAGGGTAATGACGAAAGTCTTGGGTGAGTTTTTACGTTTGACTTTTGTGTTTCGCAAATTTTCATTTTCCTAATTCCTAATACTCTAAGTAGATATGTTCTACACGAAATTGGCAGAATTGGCAGAAAATGAAAATTGTTTTCGTTGTCACTTGATTGTTTTTCTCTGCTGATTTTCACATTTCCAAATGGCTTCAGTGCATGACAGTTATTGGCGCCCTCTTGTGGTGCTCCCGAGAATCACTTGCTTCGTGGCAATTAAAACAGTTCGATCTAATTAAAACTATCGCCCCACCAAGCGTTTCCATACCTCATGGTGGCGAGTTGAGCGCCACCAGCAAACACGAGCAGTCACCTGCCATATGACGTAACGAGCGTCATCCAGTGATAAAACGCAGCGCAAATAAAATGGCGTCAAACTGTCTAGTAACATGAATCAAAATTATTTTCCACGGTCAGTCTTTATTCAGTTAAATCATTTTCACTTTTTTAAACTATTTTATGAATGCTTCCAGAAATCTAAGAGCTGACGGATAGATGCCACGTCTAGCCGGCCTTGAACTAGAATTAATAAAATCCGCCGACAAGTTCCGAATATAAATAAAAGTCAGAGCTGTAAAGGTGGCCCTCTTCTGGTGCATTCAACACAGTTGTTCATTCATGACTTGACGGCCGGCAAACTGTGAACACACCACCGTCAACCGACAGAACTGTCGTCGCACACGCACTTGACAATGCGAACACACAGTTATACACGCGCTTGACGTCCCCTGTCCCGGGACGCCGCCACATGTGTTCCTGTTGTTACTGAAGACATATTTTCGGCGAATCTCAATTGCCAATTTGGGCGCTCGCGAGGTTACGCGTAATTCAACTCTGGGCGCACGTCGCCGGTCCGGGTTCTTTTTTTACCAACCACCCAGGGTCGGTGTAACTTACGCCGAGATTGCTGTCGATAAAATTTCCCCAAAAAAAATATGCTTGAAACTCTATAAGTCAGTAGGGTTGAGACGGTTAAACAGTTTGGATGTTACAAGAGATAACCATCAGGCAGCCACAGACCACCAACCATTTCTTTTCATAAAAAAATATCAATTTGCATTGCATGAAAATAGCATGTGACTACTAACGAGGCTAGGCATTCTAACAATGCTGGAAGAACTAGGCCTTCTCAAACGGCACTAAGTGGTGGCTCTTTAGTCTTTACGATGTTTTCGCAAACTATCAACTGTCCGGTTTTGCGACCACCTGGGAACGTCAATCGATTGTGGCCTGTATCGATAGCAACAGAAAAAAATAACAAACCTCAAGCAATTACTATTCATGTCCAATCTCGCGCAGCAGAACGCAGTTAAGGAGATTCAGCGCGCATGATCCGTCTATTTACTTAGGGAAAAACATGAACGTGGCCAAGACCATGTATGCTCCAGATAATAGATTTGGCAAGTTCAAGGACTGGCTGTAATGTTCAAATGCCACCCCTCATTAATCATTCCAGCCCCAGAGACGCTGCAGTCGCGGCAAACAACAATTGGGCAACATTTTGCTTTGATATTGGAACTGCGCTTTATCACTAGGTGGCTCACAATTAGTCATTTGACAAATAATGCAAAATAATAGGAAGAGCGTCTGGATTATTTTAAACAAGCGGGCAAGTCCTTCACAAGGACGGGCGAAACCGGAAATTAATATCACAATAAAAAATTAAAAAATATGTATGTTAAGAAGGTCCAAGTCAGATCAGTCAAGCACGAAATATTCACTTTTTCCGAAAGGCGAACCAAACTTTCCACCTTTTCAATATTTGACCGGTTACCGGTATCGCAGTTGACTCGATCCCGGGTTGCTGCATCAAACGATAAATGCCTAATACGTCAACGGTCCTACGAACGCCTTCCTTTAGAATGGAAGTAAACCGTGACCCGTGCTTGCACGATGTCGGGACATGTTCAAGATCTCTTTCCTAGGCAGACTAGGTTATGCAAAATGGCCGAGTTTGTCTGCGCCTGGCGCCACCCCTGTGGAGGGTGGACCTCCTAACATATTTTTTTTAAGAAATAAGGGAATTGCTTGGACTGCAATATTTTTTTTTGTACAGCGCTCACGTGTTTAATCCTAACCAAACATGCCCTCAAAAAAATGATTGGCCTATTGGGGACCGAAATTTTGGTAGATATATTAATGGGCTGAGAGGTGTCGAGTGATCGAGAGGCAGCTCGTTCACCTCAAAACCCCGTGATTGCGGTTTCAATTCCGGCAGATACCTTTGAAATTTTTGGGGCGAGAGAAATTCCTTCACACACGCTTTCTTTCGGAATAGAAATAAAATCATGACCCGTACCTGTACGATATTGGGACGTTAAAGATCCCTTTCCTAGGCAGCCTATAGGTAAGGCAAAATTTCCAGGTCGCCCTCTGGGGGTTTTAAGATGTTAAATCAACGGTGAACCTCCTTAACAAGCATTATTTAGAATTTAACAAAATAATAGAAAGAAGATCGTCTGGATTATTTTTAATAAAAATGGGGTTGTGTCCGGGACAGACCGGACGAAAAAAGACGAACAAGAGTTGGCGAAAACTCTTGTAAAATAATAATAGTAAACTAGTATCGTCAGTTCCCTCGTTTGTTAGATATATTAGTGGGCTAAGAGGTGTCGAGGTTATTATATTAGAAGAGCTTGTTCACCTCAAATTCAAATTCACCAAAATTCCCGCTATTATTATATTAGAAGAGTTATCGTTTGTTCACCTCAAATTCAAATTCACCAAAATTCCCTCTATTATTATATTAGAAGAGTTATCGTTTGTCAATAGTCAAGAGCCCGCGCCGGGAATAGAATCCGGGAATGCCGAGCCACAGTCAGTCGCAATACCGACTGGGCTACGCGTTTTTGTCCTTCAATCTCCAGACTTCTGTGTTTGACTGAAAAGAAATTGATCAGTTCGAATGTCAAAGGAAATTATTACCCGCGTTGAGTTTCGAACCACCTATTTGGTATCGGCTGAAATCTGCCTCAAAGGAACGCCTCAAAGGAACGCCTCAAAGGCGTCCATTAAATATGGGACGCTTCAGATAATCTCCCGCCACCTCTGCGTGTGCTAATAAAAAGTTAAGCGGGAGTCGTCTCCGTGTGTCAGGATGGCCGAGCGGTCTAAGGCGCTGCGTTCAGGTCGCAGTCCAGCTCGCTGGGCGTGGGTTCGAATCCCACTTCTGACAACTGTTTTATGCGGCATTTCGAATGAATATTTTTCATCGAATTCCTCTTTTCTGCGTGTAAATATTGCCGTGAAATCTGGAGGAATCGGAATAATCTTGCTCAGTAAAAATATTTGTCAGTTAGAAAACCAGCTACCCCGAGTTAACACATTTTAATGAGCGTGGATTAATCTTTCTTTTTTATTACCATTCAATCTTTTTTTTTTTATGTAATTGCATCCCTCGACTTTTTCTATACTTAATATTGAGCGTGGATTAATTACTAAAAATGACGACACAAGACAAACATGAAATTATAAATTCGTGCCAAACAGTTTTGTAGATAAAGAAAAACGATAAATGAATTTAAGAATTGTGAATATCGCCGTAGGTGTTTTGAAATCTGTTGAAATAAATAATTAATTCACTATATTTCCCCATGGAGCTATTGAACTCACTATTGAATTCGCCAATTCAAAAACCAGGTGTCCACTGCAAACTATTAATTGAAAAACTGATTAATTTTTCCCTATTAATTAATTAATTAATAATTAATTTGTGGTCTCATTCAGAAGTGTACTCAGGCCTAGTCCAGAATGGCCACCCCCGATCATTTGGATAGACCGGCCCTTAGTAGTGAACTTTATAAACTCGACTAGACGAAAGGATGCCGAAATTAGCTAATAATTGGATAGACTCTGCGCTATGTCAATCGCTACTACACATTGCAACATCAAAACCTACTCTGGGGAATTAAAAGTATTTATACGGTCAATTGGCATACTACGAAAGTGTGTTTGCTTGGCGCATGTGTTCGAGGGCAGTCGAACAGAAACGAGCATCTGAACTCATGTCATATTAATTGGGTTAAACTCCCTTCCAATTAATTTGACCGCGACGACGGTATGACATCGTATATTAAATGATTTAAATTAAACATCGTGTGATCTTCGTTATTCATGCAATAACGAAATTCGTTAAAAAAGGAAAAAAATAATATGAAAAAACTAATGAAATTAGTCATTCATGCAATTAAAAAGATATGTCTATTTCTTTTTAATGAAATTTTCTTCCGAGTTGAAACCAGAAGATTTTACCAATTGTAAATCCGCATCTGAAAATGTAATTGAACCTAACTATCACTTGTGAAAATTAAATTCAGTAAAAGTTTCTGAATTCAATGGCGACAAATTGTGGTAACGAAAGAACTGCAATAAAAATTCGGTGAAACGTGTCGCTGGGAAAAACGTATCGATATTTCAAAATTCAGTTCCTGTTCACAAACCTTGGTAAACAAAAAATTCCTCACAAAACCCAGAGTTTAACTTGAGTCATTCATTTACGAGGTGCGTATCGAAATTCTGGTGAAAATCCACATTTCGGTTGCATCAACTAGTTTTATCGAATTTGAAATTCAGTACAAAATCGCATTTTCAGTCATGTGGGACAACGACAACGAACACTCCCCCGCCAGTTTATCACGGAGGATCACCAAATAACTGTATAATATTTATTCAGTCTCTATTAATTAGCTCTACATTGAACTCAAATATTGAGCGCTGCACTCGCCTATAGGCTGGTGCTGCCATCTCCTGGCAGTTCAGTGAAACCAATACGTTCAGACAAAACCCGCGCAGTAGTGTACTACTCAAACCTTGAACGGACCTTGAAACCAATAGTTGAACTAGTATTATTGGTTGCAACGTTAGAATGTTCTTGAACGCGCGCGGCGCTGAGATCGCTGAGGTAGCAGGTGCAGAATACACCTCGGTACCGTATTTACGAATGGCATTGGCGATCGCAGCGCCGCACCGTGTCCAGTAAACGACAACACGAAACGGACCGTGTCATCGTGCCGCTTACCGGGCATATGTCTTAGTTTCTCGGAGATAAATTTTTGCTCGTCCCTGGCGCTGGACTGTTGTTCAGCGTCTGAAATGTAAAAAAAAACAAGGCCGGGAATTAAATAAAGATAAAAAGTAGATTATACCTCTTCTTTACATTTACATACGTTTGTCTATGCACGTTGATGTACTGTACCTGTACATGAACTTAAATGTTCTTTAACCAGTTTTTACCAGGCCATAATGCATGTGTTTAAGGCACCACGATATCAGAAGCAAAAGTTACATTTCAAAATAAACATAATGAGCAATGAAAAACATCAACAACAATACAATGCGCTAAAACAAAAAATGTACTTTGGATTAATAACAAAAAGCTATCGACAAATTTTATTTCAATTTGTACAACCTATTAGACTTTTGTTTAGTTTTGCTTTTTAAAAGTTTTTTTCTTGAATCCGGGCGCAGCGCTTTATTACTAGACGGCGTTATTTGGTAAGGTGTTGCAATTGCCGCCGATATTGACGATATTGAAAATTTTAATTCACCGCTGGGAGTGCTGGTGACGCTTAATGGGTGGTGCTGCCTTAAACCGGGTTCGAATCCGAAAGTGACCAAAAAAACTGACAGGCGCTTCATTTGAAAGATTTTTCTAGTATTTTCGGATGACTTCAACTTTGAGGCTTGATGAGTGGGTGCACGGGTTTCAACTTGATCGTCACAGCTACCTACGTCGAATGATGACTAAAATGGTGCCAACTCATGCAGTGACTGATGTTGCAATATTTCCTCCAAACAAGGGTGTTCCCACTTGAAAACCACACGATATCCCGTACAGGATGTTATTACCAATATTTCAGCTTTCGTCAGAGCAGAGCAGGTGGGAGTGCGATGTATGGACAACGCAATTTTTGTTGTGGAAAGTAAATTCCCGTGGAAAATTAATATTTATAATTGCCGAAGGTAGACAGTGTCGATTTCACGCACACCACTGCGATCATCAGCTGTCTTTTGGACGATGACAGATAAAATTGAAAATAAGCATCGGAATTGATCGCACGCACTGGTATGTGCGACCAAATCAGATGGCTGCGAAATTACAAAGATTTGTTTCGACTTTTGTATTTTACTAAAGCATCATTTCAATGAAATTGTCTAAAAGATTTGGTGCACGTAATTTTTTTATTTACAAGTGCCGAAAAAGTGCCGAAAATAATTTTCGCAGCCATCAGATTTGGTCGCACATATCAGTGCGTGCGATCAATTCCGATGTGGTTTATTTTCAAATTAATTTTTCATCGTCCAAAAGACAGTGGTGTGCGTGAAACCGGTACTGTCTACCTTGGGTAATTATAAATACTATTTTTCCACGGGAGATGTGGATGTTGTAAATTTGTTGGACGTGAATCGTCATCGTCATATCCCCAGTTCCCACTTTTTCCCCTCCTTTAAAATAAATCAATTACCAGGGTTATTCAAAAAGTATGCATGTGTGTTCATAGCTTCGTGACCTGTTGGAATAACTTTGCCAGTCGAAAGTTCACATTTGGTATCGTTTTTCAACCAACAGTGTGTTTTGATTGCTTTCGAAAACTCAGCATTCCAGACGAGCAGAGGAACACGCAATTCATTGACCTTTTTCTCCCGTTCGTATCGGTGCCGACGGGTTCGATTTCTCACTCTGGGAGACTGTAGCGCAAAAACATGGATATCTAGATGTTGTGTCTGGAAGAGGTGGTGCATACGGCACACAACAAGTCTGCTTCCAGCTTCTGCTTACATGGTGGCGGTTCTCTTGGTTACACTGTAATATCGAGCAAAGAAGAAACATCGGCTTGCCAAGGTCGTCCCCAAGCCGAAACGCTCGTCCATTAAAATGCCTCATGCAGGTAGACGCAAGTTCACCGTGTCCTCCTGAGACCAAAGCAGATGCCTGCAGTTGTCGATCATTATGTCATTTGTATTGATCATTATGTTCAAAATTTCTCTAACTGGTCCACAAGACATGCTCAAAGTTGCTCAAAATGATTGGCACAAATAGGATTGGAATAGGTCGGCCACCATTTGGTGCAAACGTCTTTGAGGTTGTGCTGCGCCATAGGAGGCCAATTTTGAACAAAATCTTTGACGTAGTTAAGTTGTGGACCACTTGTTTATATTGTACGAAGAATCTAGTTTTGGAAGAAAAAAATGTATTCCAATAACCTGAGATCAAAGTTGATCGATATTCAGAAAAGTCAAGATGTTAACGCTCACGCCACCAAAGCTATCGCGCGTTCCCGCATTGCCCCTGACAGATCACAGGAGGCAAGACTGTTCTACACATTGGCAAGGAGAGCTATCGTTTTTCCAAGTGCACATAGGGAGAACACGGGTCTTAGGACTAGGGGGGGTTATTTTTTTTAAGGATAAGACATGGTCTGGCGGCCAGAGAAATACCTGAGCAGGGTGGGTGGTGTGGAGGGTGGTTCCGTCGTTTAGCAGTAGGCTTTGGGAGGTTTGGTTCGTGGTCACCTGAGCGAGACAGGCGTGCGCCTTTCTCAAATGTTCCACGCCTGGCTGCACCACGGCTATCACTTGAAAAAGCGACATCGCACTTAAATTTTGGCAATACTTTTTCCAAGACTTATGGGGACATCTTAAGGTGCCACCTGATAAGATGCTGGCACAAACTGATGGAACAAATATCAAGACTGATCAAAGCAAAAAGAGTAGATTTCCTTCCACAGAAACTTGAAAAGTGACGTCTTAAAATGAAGATGCACTGTTAAAAAGGAAGCTTTTTCTTTATTTTTAACAGTGAAGCCTCCTGCGACCTGAACCCAGTCTGATCAGCTGACTCCACTATTTATTTCTAAGTACTTATTTCCGCTTTTTTAAATTTTTATTTCTACGCATGCCGCCATTCTTATGGTCAAATTGGGCTGCATAAATTTGCGAGATACAAAAAGGATAGAACGTTCAAACATTTGTGTGTCCTAAGGGTGGACGCATGATTAGAGATGATCCATTTCGGGTACAAAGGTTCAAGAATCACTGTAATATCAAGTTACAAATCAGTTTGCGACCGAATTCAGGTTAAACAAATGTTGATAGCCAAAAAGTCCTTTGAGTGGTTTCAAACTTAATCAATGGGCCACTTATTGATCCCAAGAAAAAAATAATGATGAGCATTTAAACGTTAAAACAAGTTGAAGACTACGGTTTGGCACCAAGAAGCGCAATTACAATATCTATAATTGATTAACATAACCTAAACAAACTAAATTCAAAACAAATCTAAATAAATTTTAATGCTCAACACATGGATTCGACTAAATGAGGTGTGACTTTCGCAATGTGTAATCCCCAAATCTTCACACAATTATTTAGGTGAAAGCAATGCGTTTGTCACTGTTTGGTGACCACCGCGAACTCGGCACGCCTCCTAACAAGCAATTCTGACAACTATTTGCTTATAAAACACCGATAATATATAATCTTCGGCAATTTAAAGTCATTCACTTATCATGATCCATCAAAAAATATGACAAAAAGTCAAGAATTTTTTATTGACAGGATCGTAAATTGTCATTTAATGCTTCAAAATTCGCCGCAATCAGTGCAGTGCTTCGTAATAACGAACATGAATTTTTTAAAGTTCACATAAGTATGTACATACGGCAACATCAATCCAGATTCAGAATGGGAACGCTGAGATATTGAAGGCGTTCAAATTTCTAGCACGTATTTCAGTATTGCCGTCCCATGATATATGATGACACCCATACTCAATCCTCATCAGACTTAATGGTGCGAACAGAGATGATTTATTAAAAGTCGCAAATTCTTACCAGTTATGATTGTCGATTCTTGTTTTTCGGCTTCGGAACTCATTTTAGAAGTTGAGGCGAGGTAATCCTGAACGTTGCAAGCACAAAAACACCGACAAATAGAAAAAACACAACTTTCGACGCGCAAAGTTTCAGAGATGCTCAACAAGTTGCCGTCCACCTTTTTTTTTTGCCGTGTTGCCGGATACATTTCCGATTCGTCCCGGAAATCCCTATTGGCTTGGCTATTTAGAGCTAGCCTACATTCTTGGCGGGATAATTCAAATCTTAATCATTTTTACGAATAAAACGCGTCCGCAGATAGTATAAAAAACAAACGATCGCGGTCTAATACAGTAGAATACAATTAGTTTTGAACTTTGATACAAAATTTTAAGTGTTGCAACTAAAATCATTACTGAGAAGGATTTTGTTAGGACGTCTATGATAGTAAATCTGAAATAGTGAATTCGGGACAGCACCGAATTCACTATTTCAGATTTAAATCATTACGGTAATTTATTTTTAAAATACTCGTAGGTACAGTTGAATTTTATACAATTGAACGACTTTTCCCCGGAATTTTGAAAAAAAAATTCGTAGATACCCGAGGCCCAGACTACAGTCTAGTCCATCCTTTATTGTTAGGACATTGTTGTTGGCCACTTGCCAAACCTGATCTTTTGCAACGACAACGATCGTACACAACAGGTGGGCGGAACGCCTTTCACCGATTTTAATCTCCTTTCTTAGAAGTGGTACCACCAGCGAACTAAAAGGTCTAGAGAAACAGGTTCCCTAAGGATAGGCATCTGTAGGAAAAAGTATGACGGATTAGCCATCTTTTCAGCTGACAACGTTGTGTAGGCTGAAGACTGTAGTTTTTCAATCCTAGTTCACTAGACAGCATGAGCTCAGCTCTTGACACAACAATGTTCATGTCAAAATCGCTAACATGAGGGACAAATTAATCACTTTTCCATGCATACTCATATAATCCAGATTTGAAAAAAAAATAGTCGATTTATTAAAACTTGTTTCCTAAACATCGAAACCTCCCAAACTATATAACATTTTTTCAACAATAGTAAATTACTAGGTGAACAATAATTCGTGCAAGTACATTAAACAAAATAGCGAGCTGCCCAAAAACATTATCAGGTTTCATCGTGACATCTTGTCTAACTCTAAAAAGGCAAAAAGGACGGACTAAACGAGTTGAAAGCATGAAATGAATTCCTCATTCGATTTTTAAATCAACTCATGCACAGAATGCTTAATGTTTCATTCAAAAACAAATTGTTAAATACAGTTTTTTTCCTTAAAAATATACATATACAGCCTGAAAGATACACGGGGATACATTCCATAGAATATCTGATAATATATTAAGTTATCCACGTATTGCGTGAGAAAACACCCCAATAAAGAGTATCAAACACCTTGAGAAATGAAATGATAAAATTAGAATCATAAATCTATATATTCGCGAGTCATAAATAAATTATACCGTTTGCCAAGGTCAGACTAACTAGCTTCAATTTTGTACATATCGAATTTCACGGAGCATCGAAGACGAACTAGGCAATCTCAAGAAAAAGTAACTGTTCAAAAAATCTCTTTAACGATCAACCAAGAGTAAAATGCACACACACGCACACACAAGATAAAATTTATCACGAAATATTAGCATTACCATTACATAAGTAGGTCTGTTTAATGTATTTTATTTAAATATATCATTATACCCAGGACGTATCGACTTGTGATATTCGTGCGAGAAAAAATTTAATATTACGTCATAGAATTTTAAATTTATAATTTAAATACGCATCATTAAAAGGAAAATAGTGTACAGGTGATTTTATTTCGAGAAAAGCTAATGCTTTGTTAATTTTTAAATAATGCTGAAGAAAATTCAACTGCAGTGAATAAAATTATTCGGTTCTTCACCACAATGTGTGGAGTGGAATTTTCACCAGTATCCCCCCTCGGGATCGAATAAACGAAATCCCGCGCCGGGAATCGAACCCGTTACTGTCACACCACATGTATGTAAATTACAGCCAACTGCACTGCGACGGGGTAGTACTAATTAAGTTATAAAATGGGGAAAAGGTTATACATTTCTAGAACTTTTGCAGAATTCATCAATATTTTGGTGGAACCAAACGACCTGGTCCGATTATCCAACAAAAATGTAAAACTTCGTAAATACAAGTATAGCACAATTTCACTCACACTTCCAATTTTAGTTTAAAAAAATAAGGAATTTTTAAATGAGAACGTTCAAAAAAAATTATTTGGAAGGCAATCACTTTTTTTAAATATAAGACTAAGTTTTGACTTTCAAATACATTTTATGTAAGGACACTTTCTGAATCCACTGCTACGAAAAATGTGGATACTCTACTTCGCCCTATCTAAACGCTATCGCAAAACTATTTATGATATTAAAATCGATGGCCAGGTTGAACGTTTTGATTGACCTAGTAGCAATTAGCGCGATTTATGGTTGCAACGTCCAAACATCCCAAAATGAGGTCAGGATTTTTGGTCGGCAATTTCAACAACGGTCTGTCGCCATCCATCTGTCTGTAACATAAGTTTTAAAAAATAGGATCATAGGATCATTCCGGTAAAAAAAAAATGACGTCTGCACGGGAAGTTGCAGGAATATATTCTTCCTAGTGTGATGAAAGCAGCTTTCGTCGAACTTCGGACAAAACAGATGAAACAGGAGACCTGCGTAATTGATCCTAAATGATCTTTCGAATCCCGCAGCACAACTGAGGACCCCCTTGGTTAACCAATTCCCAAGTCACAGCCCAGTCATGTATCATGAAAAGAAAAATGTTGTTCAAAGGAAATAAAAATATGTATATTCTATTTCAAAGACTATTGAAGCGAAACTGAGAGTTCCACCAACCTCAGATATTTTTCGGCAAGTAGATTACGATTTATTCATAAATTTTTGTCACATATATGAAACGATACTGATATTATAAAATAATGTCAAGAAATTAGATGAAATTGTTATTTCTGAAAATGTTAATTAAAATTTAAATTAAATTTTTTAAAAAAAAATTTAACGATGGTGGTGAATGAAAAAAGAATTTGTTATCCAGATAAGGATTTTTTTCTTCATTTTTTTAAAACATTATTTTTAAAAAAATAACGGATAATTTTTGAAAATGTCATTTAAGAAAAAATATTTTAAAATGTAGCCACTGCAGTGATGGCTAAAATGTGAACAAACAGTAGGGAATTGGTTAACCGGTGTGGCCAGGCAGCGCGGTTTGGCCAGAGCCATGACGAGCCCAGGGTATTGTTTTCGGTTCCGGTCTTTGCTTAAGGCGCGCGTCAACAAATCCCAAAGATCAGGTTATGTTCACTGTACTGTTGGCGCGTCCTTGTACGGATTCTGGAGGATCCGCGGTGAGGTGTCCATGACGCGAACGAGCAGGTTGTCGATGTAACCCTCCAGGTCTCCGATCTGGTGCTGTTGTCGTTCTATCACCGCCCTCTGTTTACACAGAAGGACCACCAATTCCTAAACATAGAGCGAAAAAAAGTTAATTACAAAAATAACTAAACCAACAAACTCAAAAGGGACAGAAGCACCATGAAGGTAACTAATGTCTGTGTTCTTTTGCAACCACCGATAAGGGTATTTAATTATCTAACGACTTCTGTGCGAAACTAGTGTTTGAAATGTCGTTTAGACAAATCCACGCATAGCACAATTCTTTGCGCCGTTTCTTTCAGAAAAATTCACTCTGTTTGTCGTGCTTACAAGGTGGATCACTAGATGGTATGAAGGAGGAACTTTGGAAAATGTTGTGCCTCCAGATGTGATTTACCTGTTTGGTCATGGCCTCGTAGAGCGCCTTCACTTCGTTGGACGGCGTGCCGTTGAACTTAGAGCCGACGTTGATGCGGTTCTGCTCGGTTACTACTTTGGCGTGCGTTGTCGATGTCGTCGTCACGGTCGGGGTTTGTTGGACCGGCTTCTCCTTGGGCGCCAGCGAGTTCTGTTGTCGACGGGCACCTAGGCACATCATGTAAGAATAAATTGTAGGGTTCGGTCCACGGCGATAAGGACAGTTATGAGCAGAATAATGGGAGGAGTCCAATCTCTGTATTAAAAGATTTTGTGTGTTCTATTCTCATTAGATGTTTGACGTAATTCTACGCGAGACTGGCTGCTTGGAACATGAAAAAGTTCCACGTTACGTTTCACCGATCACGTCGAATTGCAAAACTATCAATTGCGTTAAATGCCCTGTCACACCTATGACCTCTTGAGTATGCTTGAGACATTATGATCATGTAAATTTTGGGAAAGCGGGCTTTTCTTTTTCCCCAATCGACTGTAGTCAACCGCACTACAGGCGTTACGTCCCCTCATGGTGCTTAGACACTTTCGAGATCGCCGGCCTTCAAATTGAGACCACGTGCCCGGATGCTCTTAAAAGTACAACGCAACCTATTGAGCACCTTCGAAATCGTAATCACCCGATCTGTCGTTGAAACATGTTGAAATACTTTCGTAAAATACTCTCGTTACACAAATGATACTTGAGCTCATTTATGAGTGAATATCCATTCGAGAATGAACAATAATAAACGCACCCTGCAAGCTCAGAAGGTCACCCGTGTGACTGGGTATAAAGACTCATGAGTGAGTTTTTTAACAGAAAAACTACACCTACTGAAAATTACTATAAGAAAAGACTAAACATCTTTCTTTTTAATTCACAGTAGTGCAATATCACTACAGGATTTGCTGTACCCTTCTTGATGATGTGACATTGAATAAAAATAAATAAAAAATTAGGCACTATGTGAGGGATCGAATAATCGAGAGCTCGCGCCGGGAATCGAACCCAGGACCGTCGAGCCAGTCAGTCGCAATACCAATTGGGCTACGACGAGTCGTACTATTAAAAGTGCGAGGCTAATCAACAAATACAAGCAAAATATTAATTAAAAAAATAAAATTTCAATATTTATGACAGTACGAAGCCCCGGCACAATTTATTATTTTCAACAAGGGAACACAATGGAAGCATGCACTGGTGAGAGGTGTCACCTACTTCGGGAGGCGACCGGCGGTCGCAAGTCCTTTTGCGAGACGGAAGTCACGTGATCATCTATAGTGGTGGGAAAGAGACGGACATACGGTAACGACAATCAAACTCGGACCGAACACAACCAGCATCAGCAACACAAGACACGGGGGGTTTCCAAAGAGCAATACACAAACTTCATCAAAGCAAAACAATGAAAATCGCGTTCTTTGTTGGGTGAGGAAGTTACCTCAAAATTGTTTTCAAAATGAGGATGACACGGTATTTTTTTTAGGACGTTTGACATTACCATTAGTAAAATAAATGTATAATCAATTAACAAACCGGACTTTCCATATTTTTGTTTTTTTTCTTTTTTCTTAATCAACTGTGGTCAACGGCACTACAGGCATTACGTCCCCCTCATTGTGTTTAGGCACTGTGCGAGGGGAACGACCGGTACCCCGGGATCGAAATTTTCGAGAGCCCACGCCGGGAATCGAACCCGGGACCGCCGAACCACAGTCAGTCGCTAAACCAACTGGGCTACGACGAGTCTTGCATGCTAGTTCCGCGTTTCAAACAATTTCTCTAAACATTTCAGATTTCAATCTCGTTAGATTATTCGGTAAGCAGATATCCGAGTCCTCCATTTATTAATGTTTGTTGAGGAGGTTCACCGGTGATTGCTCATCAGGTGTGGAAATTCATCAAAACGCGTCGGTAATATTATTACTTTCATTAAATTTTTTAAGCGACTCAAAACATTCCAGTTAATCTGATAAAATACGTAAGAGCATTGTTTTTTTATTTTAATTATTTTTATTTAAACTGCAGTGCACTACTGTACTATAAGTCTTATCGGCGGTTAAGGACTATTCGAGAGTGGCACATTTTCGCCAGAACAAACCGGGTCAAATAAACAAGTGCCCGCGCCAGAAATCGAACCCAGCCGCACCACTAGTCAGTCTCACAACTATTTGAATTGCGATCTAGTGTGCGTCCCTAAGTGTTTATTTCGATAACGTCAACACTGGTAGCTAGGTTAGAATGATCAGGTTATTAGGATATGCCAAACAGTAAAATTAATATTTTTAATTTGTAGGAGACGTTCACATGAGTTAGAAATTCAGCCAGCATTCCACATGACGCCGCTGAAATGGACCACACTAGAAGAGGAAATATTGAATCAAATAGGAATTCCTAACCTTGAAACATGCTAAGAAAACGGTTGTTCTCGCTCTTCTCCGAAGGCACCGATTGGGGTCTAGTTTCGATTGCGGCCGTCGTGTTCCGTGGTGTCGCCACTGGCGCCGCGGTTTTGGCAACCGTCGCTGGAAAAGTGGTAGCGGGACTCGACGGTCTTTCCCGCGTGGTTGGAGTGGGCGGCTGAAACCAACGGGATAACAGGATTGATAAAGACTATTTTTTCGGGGAACACGCCAGAGCACAAATGTCACAATAAATGGTGGGAATTCGCCATCCTGCTAGACATTTCAGCTCGCTGGTAATTTATATTGCACTCACTTGAACAACGGCTGCGCTGACCACTGGAAAATCCAGCTCGCTGGCCAAATCCAGCTGGCTTGACGCAAGGTGTTGGGCATCGCCGGTCTGACTCGAGCTGGCGTTACTCTAGCAGTTTGAGAAACAAACAAGAACTTGTTTTACAAAATTCTCTTCATTAACTATGGATGTATAAACAAAATAAAAGGACAATCAATAATTAGTACTGCGTTATTTATTTTGAGTAAAAAAAGGAGGAAAAAAGTTTTTAAATTGCAACGACAACTGGAGGCGGTATCGTAGGTAGGTGAGGAATTAGTACTCAAGTTGCGCTACCATAGTTTCTATAATCGAATTTGACTTACATTGTCACTGACTCATAAATTATGTAAATGGGGTAAGTGTTCACCTACCATGGCATCAACGTCGCTGTAGCCTCCGCCGTCACCGAAGGATTGATCATCTTCGGGATCGGGTTCGTGTTCTTCAATGACCGAGTTACGGAGTGGAGTCTTCTTCCGCGGAAGTTTCTCTGATAGTTTGCCACCTAATCAATTTTTTAAAACCACATAACACCAACTCGTCTATGAGTTTAATATAGTTTTGAACGCCTGCTTGTGCACAGGCTGGTAACCAGTGCTTAAAGTTGCCTCAAAATATTTAATTTCAACACCTATTCATAAAACATTTTATTCGAATACTCACTAATCGAATTCTTTATGTGGCTGAATGACATTTTATCCTTACCAGCCAGATTCATTAAACTGCCACCTAAAAGGTAAAATTTACTGTGATTGAACATTAAAGATTGAACCTAAAGTAAACACAACTACCGGGTGTAAATTACCATTGATTGTTGTTCCAAAGCGAATATAAATATAAGAGCTATTTTCATCACAAGAAGCACCAAGTCATACATAAATGCTTTTTATAAATTAAATCTTAACTCGCTTTTGGGCTTCTTGGGCTCCACAGCAGGTGGGTCACTTGATTTAAAATTTTATTGCATTTCAGTTGGAACTTATACACAAAGAGTGATAGTAAATGCGTATGCAAAATTGTAGTAAATGTCTAAATAAAAAAAAACACAAAAAGCGTAATCGCCCTAAAAAAAACTGACCGACGCTGTGGACCATCTTTAGCGGCAACGAGCCGCTCTTCTTGGGTTTCTTGCTCAGGTCCATCAGACTTCCGGTGACACTCTTGACGATGAATGAGAAGCTCACTTCCAGCTCGCCGCGTTCCTTGCCGTCCTGCTTGCCGGACGACGGCTTCCCGCGCAGCTGGTAACTCCTACACAGGCGAAACAAAAAGAAAAACAATTGTAATGTTGGTAAAGTTGACGAGAGATTGTATCAGATCCAAATACTTTTGATTTTCCGCGGTTTCACAGCAGAGGCTGAGGCAACAAGTTCGTGTTTTAGTAACTAGGTGGCGCCACGAATTGACCATAGAGAAACTAGGTTAAATATGCGTTTACAAAAAAGGATAAACCACAAAAGTTCCATCATTCCGATCCTGGTGTAACACTTTTACCTGCTCGGACCAACGAAACGACAGAGTTAGTCACATTGCCCTTATCACAAATCACCCACTCCTTTACCCTCACATCGCCCGCACCATCAAGTTCAAATCCGAGTAATGCGTTTAGCTGAAATTTTTTTTTTCACCAGAGCCCCGAATTTCAAACTTTGAGCATCATGACCCGTCCGTATCGTCGCAGCTGATTCTAAACCTGGAAGAACCTCCAGACCTTGCTCCTAATAACGATTTCGGAATATCTGGGCCGATTTATGATCGATGCTTTTATTTACTACGTTAGAGGCCACAGCGATTCATAATCCCATTAAAATTAAATTAAATCGAGAAACATGAACTTCGGGACAGAAGTGGCGGACTCGTCTGTTTATAATAATATTTTACTATTATTTTTAATTGAATTGGTATTACAATTAATAAAATAAAATTGATGGCGTTGAGGTGGTTGGATTGCAAAGAGTTTTGTTAGTGATTACATATCCATATTACATATCCATATTAATATGTTAAATTATTTTCATTAAGTCATCAAGCTCAATCGTCTGAATGGGATCAGTTTTAAATTAACGAAAGAATATTAATTGTGTTTCACGATCCAGGTCAAATAAGAATATCGGCAACGGTCTATCACTTTCTGCCAACTCCACCCAGAGCTGCATTGTATTAAATGTTTTGATATTCACCAGGTGTCCTAAAGAGGCGTCGCCGCCAAGATGCTGGACCGATTTGCCAGCGACATGAAACATGTTCGGCCATAACTTGGCATAGTTTGAGTCAAGCGTGACCGGTGGCAGACCCCTCCCCCTTCTAAAAATACCAATGAGAATTACTTTGCATGCGAGCTCCAAAGACGAAACTCTTTCGACTAGAGCCACGCAGTTCATTAACAAGAACGACTGGACCAAAGAAAATAACTTTCCAAGTAATAATGTAGTAACTAAAAATACATGATGCCCTCGATAATTAGCTGAAAGGACCAACAATAAATAACTGGTCGTGATGACCAGAACTCTAAATTATTTAAGTGTAAATATCTGTACAGACAGATTTTAAAATTTCAGATTTCTAAATTATTTAAATGAAATTTTGTATTTTTTATTACTTGCACGTGTCGTATTTTCTTAATTGACATTGAGTATGTATTGGAAAAGAAGTCTAACAAAGAAAAGGCAAAGCCCGACAAAACCCAGGACCCGAATGGGGAAACGACGACGTCATAGTTGGCAAAACTGTCACTTATAAAGTTAAAAGAAATAAAAATGTGTTTAACACAAAGACGATTCAACTCTCCTAAAACTTTCGTGACTACCCAATACATTCAAATAAATATTTTTTACCATTCGAAATGGTGTGCTATTGTGCACGTCCAAAATAGTGAACAAGTAAAACCGAAGAAGGGGCTTTAAAGTGGGAGAATGTGAAGTCAAACTCTAAAACAGGGTGTAAATCGTCCCTTCGACGCACCCGTCAAGCACATCAGAGATTTATTTCATTTATTCTTTCTATATAAATATAAAGAATATGAAGAATAAATGAAATAAATCTCAGAAGTGCTGTGTTTTAAAACCACGATACACAATTTTTTAAGGCGAAGCTTGTAATTTTTTGAGGGAGGATTTTATTTATATCACTTCATTTCAAAAGTCCAGTTTCGTTGTTCGAAGTTCTAAGTTTAGCATGCTCGCTACAAAATACACTTGAGTCATGGGTGTCTCGATTACATGCTACTCAATTCCAAGAGCACCAACGAATAAATAAATATAAATATGAACTGTATATTGCGTTGTTTCGCCTATGATAATCCATGTACAAGCACGTAATGCGTCAAGTGGAAAAGAGACCAAGGAACACTAAAAAAATATGATCGCTGGCTTGGCCATCACTACCGATGCCTTTAAATATTTGGAGCTCCTTTAGCGACACTAAGGTCCTGCACTTGAGAGTTCGCGTAAGAGGCACATGAGGATTAGAGTCGTATTCGTGGTACAGGGTAAGATGCCGTAGACGGTGACCCCCCCTTCCTCCCTACGAGGGTTATGTGAACTAGCAACTGTGTTTTGAACCATTTTTGAGGCAGTCAAATCATTCCGAATCGGGTTATGGTTGCGGTGTCAAACTTCGAATGAGTTTGACACGGACCGGGCATAGGTTTAGGTTACCAATTTACAGAAGTTCACGATCCAGCTGCAACCACTTACTTTTGCCAAATAACATGTCACGTCCACGTGAACTCATCATGTTCCAAATCGTCATAATTTGCAATCCAATATCGATATTATTTTCATTCAATACACATTGCGCAATTATCTCAATTTATTATCCTAAAAAAAAAATTTCGTATATAGATTGGCTTCAGTTGAGTCACGGAACAGAAACTTTTCAGAAACGCATGAAATTTCAAGAAAAATTCATTCAACCTTTACATAAATACAGCGTTGGCCTCAAATGGATTATTATAACAATAACAAAAATATGTTCAGCAGTATCATCAGAGGATGACGGTATCAGACATTGGGCCTCAAAAACATTTTGATCAGATATCACACAGATATCTTATTTTCTATTTAATCTGCTCCAACGTTAAATGAATTCAAAACATCTGATGAATGACCGGAATCTCAACAGTCATTAGATAAACATGGAAACTATGGCGATATTATCAAGTAAATCCTTTTGTCCAATATCACTAAGCCGAACCTGATCATTTGAAATACCCGCCATTATTTATTGGAGTTTGTGGCGACCTTTTCAAATTGTTGTTAGTGTCTACATCCGCAAGCATATACCAATAAAATTTAGTTATCAAGACAACTGGCAAGCTCAGGATTTGCAGTTAACAACAACGTCATTGTCTCTTTATTTCATCGCTAGGATCGCTGAAAAACTCTTGATGAACTATATACTAAAAAGCATTCGATAGATCATCGATTCACTATATCTATAACTGATTTTCTGGAATACCATCAGAAGGCGCCAAAAATAGTCATATACAGAAAACAATATACAATATTTCTCACCGATTTCTCGGTCTCTCGTAGATGTCCAAGTCCTGCAGGGGAATCTCCACTTTTCCCAAAAACTTGTCCAGTCCGACGAAATTGCGGTGATAGGCGGACAGTGAAATGGATGAAGTGTTGCCATCGGGAATTGTGCTAAAAAAAATTGTGACATTAAACAATTTTTTTAGCTAAAATTGTTCAAAAAGTATTGTGTAAGAATTACGCTATGAAAATATAATTCATCAAATATGCACTTAATATTGGAATATTACTAGGATGTAAACAAACGATTAGGCACTAGGGACAACCTTTTTCGAACAGCCCATAGGCCGCGTTTGATGGAGCGATAAACATAGTACTCACAGCTCGCATTCTTCGTGCCACTCGGGACTGATCGTCTTCTCCTGAACTGAAGTCTGAAATTTCTCCTTTCCCAACTGAATTGTAACGTACGTGTCGTTCGTTCCTGATGGGAAGAGCGCAAATTAATTCGAAAGGTTTAATTAATTCGGTGCAATAATAAAAATTAATTCGAGCTGCAAATATGACCTGGAAAATTATGGAGAAGCTAGCCTTCTTGCTAGGATAGAACTAGCACATGATCCGACAGTTACAGTAATGGTGGATATTT
>JAQGBY010000166.1:0-58701 GCA_034698785.1 Mycogona germanica | reverse complement strand
CAGTGCATAGTGTTGAAGTGAGTGATGAGGAGCAAGTGGCAGTCCTCCTGTCTAGCCTGCCAGACAGCTGGGACCCATTGATCACCACGCTGGAGTGAGGAGACGCCAAAGCCCTGTCGGCCTCGACGGTCATCACAAAGCTCGAAGACGAGTTCCAGCGCCGCCAGGAGCGCACTAAGCCTGGCCAGGGTCAACCGGCCACCGGCAAGAAGCCTGCTGCCGGAGACATGGCCCTGCAGGCCAATAAAAAGAAGAGTGGCTCCAAGCACCAAGAAGGTGCCGGTGCTGCTCCAGCTGGCAAAGGAGGAGGTGCTCCTGTACAAGAGACTTGCTTCTGCATTAACTGTGGCCGGTGTGGCCATCTGCAGTTGGACTGCCCCAACCTGCAGCCTGCCGCCCAGTCCGGCAGTGGACGCAGCCGTCGCCCCCGTGGCTCTGGAGGAGCAACCCCACAGAAAGGCCAGCAGCAGCAGCCACAGCAACAGTTGAATCAGATCTCCAGCAACCTCGCATTTGGAGCTTACCACCGGGCGTACGCCGGATCTGACTGTGGCGCCTCTTCTGTGGACAGTTTGAGTGGCATGCGGCCTAGCCACTGGTGCATTGACTCAGGTGCTTCAAGTCATATGACACCAGACGCGTTATGATTCAGGTACCTCCGCGCAGCCCCAGGAAGTCCAGTGGTGCTGGCGACCCAAACGCAACTGGATGCCTCCGGTGAGGGTCAGGTGGCCTTGACCTGTACTCTCTCCAACGGTGGCACAAGCCACATATAACTTATTAGAACCATCCATGTACCCGAGATGGGGGTCGGCCTGCTCTCCGTGCGCCGGATGATGGCCGCCGGCCTGGACAGTCTCTTCAGAGGGGACTGCTGTACAATCTCAACTCAAGATGGTCGCCTGGTGCTGCAAGGGCGCAGCTCAGGCCCCACCAACTTGTACTGACTAGATGACAGCCAGCAGCAACCGTCTGCTCCCAGCATACAGAAGCAGCACCACGTTGCTCATGTAGCATCCACCCTACAATTGTGGCACCGTCGCTTCGGGCACTGGGACATGGCCGCCATCCAGCGGCTTGTGAAAGAGAAGTTGGCCACAGGACTTGGCCAGATCTCCACCTCCGGTGCTGCGGAGTGTCGATGCGATTGCAGTGAGTGCGCACAAGGCAAGTTGGTAGCCCGCCCCTTCCCCACCAAGGCAACGCAGGCCAAGAGGCTTGGTCAACTCATCCACGCCGACGTGTGTGGCCCTATGAACCAGCCCACGCCAAGTGTGTGTCGCTTTTTTGTTTCGTTTGTGGACGATTTCTCTCGCTTTACGGTGATCCGTCTCCTCAAGAGAAAGTCTGAGGTCGCCACCGTGGTGAAAGAGTTTGTGGCCCTCGTGACGACCAAGTTTGGCAGGGCGCCGGCCATCCTGCGAACAGACAATGAGACCGAGTTCACCGTTGACCACTTGCAGCGCTCCCTCCGTGCAGCAGGGGTGGAGCACCATGCAACGGTGGTCTACACACCCCAACAGAACGGCGTGTCGGAAAGAAAGAACCGCTCCCTCACCGAGATGGGAAGATGTATGCTGCTGGATGCCAGGCTGCCCATGTGCCTCTGGGGAGAGGCTGTGGACACCGCGGCATACCTGCAGAATCGACTTCCATCACCATCTATCCCGACCACCCCGTTCCAGCGCTGGCACGGGACCGTGCTGGACGTGGCTCACTTGCGTGTTTTTGGAACAGCCGTCTATTCGCTGGTGCCACGCCAGGGCAGGAAGAAGAAGGATGACCGCGGCAAACTGGGTGTCTTTTTCGGGTACGACCCTCATTCCAAAGGCTACCATGTCCTGGACCGGCAGTCAGGCAGAGTGAGCATCGCCCGGTCAGTTCACTTCCTGGAGCAGCATGGCCCAGCCCGGCCTCGTATGGCTCCTACGGTGGAGAGTTTTGGTGGAGTGGCAGCTCCCTGCATCTCCAGCCACATCAGCGCTGATGGCCAGCCAGTTTCTCAGCAGCGTCGTTCGGCTGGGAGGTCAACGCCAGCCGTCTCGCCCGTATCCGCCATCAAGCTGTCTGGCTCCTTGGAGGCTAGCCCTGCATCAGGTGCTGAGAGCAGTGGGCCATGGGAGTGGTCAGCTGCCGAATCGTCTGGCGATGATTATCTTGGTGGCCCGAGTGGTGTGCGCCCTGCAGTGGACAGCGCTGATGAGGAGTACCTATCCGGTGGGGACGACAGTGAGAGTTTAGTTGAATCAGTCTTGGGTGAGATGACTAGCTCGGGTGCCGCTGCTCGTCTACGCACTCCAGCCCGCCGTGGTCAGCCGGTTGGAGCGAAGACCATGATAAGGATTCCATCTACCTCCTCGCCGATCAGAAGATCGGAGCGGCCCACACATTGAGTGCCGCCACCTCGGTTTGGTGCAGCCCCGGCCCCGCCTTGCTTTGGCAACCTGGTTGACTGTGCACCACCGGTCGGCGCCGTGGCCAGGGAACCCACTTCCTGGAAGGAGGTGGTCGCTCTGCCGGAGTTGAAGCGCCAGCATTTGGTCGCCGCTGCCTAGGAAGAGATGCACTCCCTAGCCCACCACCATGTCTGGGACCTGGTCCAGCTCCCACCTGGCCGCCATACCATCTCGGCCTCGTACGACCCGTCGTGGCGCAGTTGGTTTATGACGGACTGCGGTTCGGTGGTCCCGGGTTCGATTCCCGGCCCGGGCTTTAGCTCGGGGTACTGGTGAAAATGTGCCTCTCACATAGGGCCTAAGCACATAGAGGGGTACAGAATCTTCCTGTTGTGATCCGTCACTTCAGTAAATTAAAAAAAAAAAAAAAAAAAAAAAAAAATTGGCCAGTGGGAGGGAGTATCACCCGTTCGTCGGGTGCAGAGGTCAAACAAACTAAACTTCATGTCTATTAGCACGTAGTCATGTCTCGAATGAAGGGTTTGGAAAACGATTTCATCACGAGTTATTGAAATATTTATTTTACCAATTAATAAACCAGAGAGCTCTTTAGGAGTAATGAGAAACACATTTTCGAAAACCAAAGTTGTCCCATAAAATGATTTCTGCTTGCGATAAGAAAATAATTTTGAGGTGAAACGAATAACGCTGAATCCAAGCATCAGGCTGACACTTAACACACACACTTAGGTCCTGCTGACAAATCCAAACACGGCCCACTTATCTGCAACGCGTCAAAAGTCTACCCGCGTGTCTTGTGTCAACGCGCAGGACAAAGTCACAAGGCCGGCTCCTACGGCGAATCGCGAGACATTTAACGGCACCATATAATTGAGAATAAAATTAGCACAAACGCTTTATTAAATAAACAAAACTTCTTAATTAGAATTGTAGCATTTTCGTCGCTACGTGGATCGAATGCAATTAGGTCAGACCGCAGATGTTGGTCGAGGGCTGCGCTCAAATAGAAACAGCGTTTTTAGTACGTGGAGTCAATTTATATCCGAAACATGCGTCCCGGCGGCCTCCAACAACATTAAAAATCGATCAAATAATAATTGGACAATGAAGTGGAGTTTCGTGTGCATATTTTTTTTTTGTCGGGGATGTTGTTGCCCGTCTTCTGCATTAGGTCCACGGGCGGGCCATAAAATAAATACCAACTTTTTCTTTGATCAAATCAATTGGGCTGACACTATTTTAATCTCTCGAAAGAGTTACAACGTCAGCTGCATCTATATTTAGGGGTGATTGACGTCATCTACGACGCATGACGTACAAAAGATACTCAAATCCCTCCCCCAAATATATTTAATATTACTTGAAAACGAAAACAGCCATTTTGCTGGTCCGCGTCACAAAAAGAGGCGCCATGCATCGAAGCCATCCACGTCATTGGTTATGTTAATGGCCACAGCGATAAAACATAACGATTTTTTAGAACCGCTTAATAGTTGGTTAAGACAAATCAGTGAATACTCTGAGCTGTGTATTCAGACGTGCCCGAATATGTCGCCGCAATTTATTTAGTACGAACATTGTAAAACTGTAACTTCTACAACTACAATAAAGTTTGCTAAAACAAATCTCAACGAACATCTACAATACGTGATTCCATTCCAAATCACAGAACGCATACAACAAGTCCAATTTAATGGCAATTAGCTGTTAGTCAGCACAATTCGGAATTAATTTCAGAGAGCACAGCTTTCATCTCGTAAAATTCACGGATTTGTGGTAAGAATCTATCTCTCGACATTCTGCTGGATTTATATGCAACAATACAGTGATTAATGGTAAACGTAGAACGTGAGTGAGAAATGTGCTTAATGACGTTGCAGAAAAAAATGTTGATATTCTTATATGGAAATCCATTTCAAACGGAACTTCAAATCAAAACGATTAAAAATATTAATGGTAAATTCCATTGAATATTGCAAAATATACAACTGTTGCAGCAAGTGCTTTTTCAGTGCACCCAAAATAGGACTACTTATTTGAGCATAGTTTCGTCGTTGCCTGGATTCGAACACTTGGAATTCCGAATTCGTTCGTTTCAGTTTAAATTGAACACAAATAGCTCACAGCTCGACAACGTTCAGTCGCGAATCTATAGGTAAAATGAATATGGCCACTATTCAACTAAGGTGCATGTAGCATCACCACCAATGGAGGGCTCCTAAAAAAAGGCCTCGGCTTCTCCTAAACGCCGTAGGCGGCGCTCGGTTCGTTCGTCTCCCCATCCACCCACAAAACTTGCGTGTGTAGACTGGCATATTCGGGTCTGCTGCTTCATCGCGAAAGCCGCGAATTGAATACTGAGGCATGACTTTAAACGCGTTTGTCCGTGGCGCATTCATCGACTATCAATTAGGAGAAGTTCGGGTTATCTGTGCTGGGAATCTACCGCATACGTGCCAGGCACTGGCAAATGAAGCGAGCCCGAAAAATAGTTTCACAAAAAAAAAAATACCCGACGGTGTGCTGCAAGTACACGTTCACTTCCAAATGAAATATCTTAAAGATGTTTTTTCGCTTCAATGAGGCATCACTTTTTAAGATTCTGGATCTCTTCCTTTAAAATGTTCGCACGAATTTACAGCCAATTTAAGTTGAAATTTTCTTAGATGATCGAGGAATCTTGAAAAAATGTGCTCACTTATCTAAGAATGTTTTCGAGCATTTTTTTCGAGGTCCCCATTCGGCAAGGTTTGCACGACAGAACATATCACACGTTTGTGTTCCATGATATTGTTATTTTGTAAACATTTTCTACATATTAAATGGTGAATTCGGGACAGGCCGAATGAAGGAGACGAACCGAGTGGCGAACTAAAACCACTCATGAATTTTCTACATATACTTACAGATGTCATTGCGTGCGCCAACTAGTGGCATTGACGTCAGCAAGAGACAGACGATTCCATGTTTTTCTAAACATCTTTTTCTCACGATAAAATTCAGGTGCTAAGCTCAGTATCTACCGAAGAAATGTTTATTCTACAAATTAACATTTCAGCACTAGATACATGTTAATTCACTTTACGCCCATATTAGGTACATGCTAGTTCACTGTTCAATTCATGCAAGCACGAGTATCACTTTGGAAGTCCATTAATACCAATATAACAAGTGCACTTCCTGAAAAAGCTGATTCGTGATATCCCTTGCAAAAAGTTTTTAAAAAAAAGTTGCACCATGGCTGCGAAAACCCCAGCCATTTCCTGGAAACAACGACATTGCTACAGTATATAAACAGACAAAACCAGGAGGCGAGCGACCTTCGATTGCCAATCCGTTTCGCACAAGAATAGCGAGATTAGAGAAGATCTAACGCCTAATATTTTTTGCAAATAAATTAAAAACACCAAAATGTCTTTAACATGGAGGTTAACGTTTTCGGATGCAGGTCAGATAACTAGATAGCGCACATGGCTTGCTGTCTACGAAAGCTTTTTTGCGTGTCTGCGGTTTTTCAATTAACTCTTTATCGAAAGCTTTCTCTAAATGATTATAAGCAACCCCACACGCATCCTTGGAATATTCACATCCGCACTTCTAGAAAGAAGCAAGCATCTCTGTGAAACACAAATGTAAATTATTTACCGACGTACCGACCTTACATAATTAGGGATAAAGATGGGCATAACTCCATCACATCAAAATGATAAAGTCAAGTAGATGGTGCGGTTTACACAACAGGTGTGAAGCGCAAAAAATAATTTCGATAATTCCTATGAAAAATACAAGCAGAGGACGCAACTGTATTACTCCTATTTATAACAAGTGTCGTGTAGTAGTTAGGACATCGAACTTATATAAACATAGGACATACGATATGTGAAGATGAACACCGGTTTGGACATTCAGTCATTCACTACCCTTTTCATTCAAAGTAATCGAATACATGCATAGAAAATTTATAGCTCAGAAATCAAAATCTAAAGGTGTGCTTGAACTACTAATCAGTTGTTTGTGTTTGAAATTTGGACGGAAAAAGAAATCGCTCAAAAAAATCGCATATATCCAAACTGTAGACATATGAACGAACACGAAGCTTGGGCATAACGTTAAGGTGCTTATTATTTTTAATAAGCAATTAAATCGATATGTGCCTTCCGCTCAATGACGTATTGAGACATCTCTGCCAATGCCAGGGATCTAGGCGACACGCATATGCTTGCACTAGTATTGGCACCTTGCATTTTCATTAAAATAATGTCGTTGTCGTCAACCTTTCATTGAATCATCAGTTTCCCCGAGTTTCATCTTGTCGCTGAAGCGAAAGTAGTCGGAATATCAATATACGATCCACGTTTCATTATTCCATGTCAAAAATAACCACCCTGGTGACTTTGAATGCGCCACCAGAATCTTGAAACACACAAGAAGTTATACAAATGACTTATTATTACGATTGATGTTGCCGATAGGCGTTTGGCATGCAAATTTAACATATTTTGAATGGCTTTTAAATCGCGACAATTGTTTTTGACACGCATAAAGATACTTGGCAAAAGGGGTTATTAATAGCTTAAATCCAAATAAGTAAAAAAATTAAACCATTTACATAGTCCGGCTAAGCAGTTTGATTTGTCGGCAAATTGTCGCTCAGAGAGAAACTTGCTTACTGAAACACTTTAACCCAATAATGGATGTCATAAAAGAAAAGCGACCGATTTGTCAAAGTCACTATTTTCTAATATGAAATTACCTACGTTTGGGGGTTTATGCAGTACAATATACATTACATAGATAAAACTTGAAAAAAAATAAGTTTGTTTCTAATGCCCTATTGCATAACACGTCGTCTGATAAATGTGCCACATTTAAGCAGATAATTGGACCGCTGACGTCAGAGCGGTCAGATGGTCGTTTAATTTGCCGTATGTATGCAGCGGCACGGTTTATGCCCGATAATTCGGCAATCAAATATCGTGCGCATGCATGCTGAAGAAAATTAAAAATAAAGAGATGACGGGATAATCCATTTCAGATGAATTCCTGAAGATTTCGTTGAGAACCTTGATCTCCACTCAAGACGAGAATAAATTGATCACAGCAAGACGATACCAAGGTCATTTAGCGATATTTGCAAAAATGTACAATGTATTGTATTGTTGAAATCTCTATTGGCTTTGCCTAAACGAAAAAACACGCAATACAATTTAAAAAAGCATTTAATCGAATTATAGGGAATTTGCTATAGGTGGTTTCTAATAATGGAAAGATTCAAACAGACACTAACGCCACCTATCGCGTATATCAAGCGAGATTTCTAATCTCGTCTCGTCGGCAGTAGCGCGCTTCGAGCACCTTCAACATCTTAATTTTTTAATTAAATTTTTCCTAGAAATTGTCAAGACTTCACCAGATTATGGAGGCACCTTCCAAAAGACTTGTTAATCTTAAATGATTTTAAAACATAATATATCAACGCGCTTCAAAAATCTTGAGAAATGTGACCAGACTTAAAGTGGGGAAAACACATGATACTTTAGTATTGAAGTGAAGTGAGTGATACGTGACTTATGAACTCAAGGGTTGCGTGGCATTATTCTAAATATTGTTAGAAAAAAAATTCCAATACTGCACGGGAATTTCCCATATCACTTCTTGGAAGAGTAATGATAGGGGCGTGCGCTGACGAATACATGGCATTCCCCTCGTTCACAATGATGGATGCCAACAACCACGTTAATAATTTCTAATAAAGCTTCTTATTGATTTTAGGCAGACATACAGGTAAATTAATATGTCAGTCGAAACGAGAGGGTCATGTCCTCAGTATCGCGCATAGAAACAGCGATATACGCTGTTTTGGAATGTTACACATTCTGCACAAATGTGCCTCGATGAACCTACCATGAACCTTAGGTTACGGAATGGCCTATGAAAACAAAAAGTGCCCTCTGGTGGCGTTGAAAGAGAACCAGAAGAGAAAGAGTAAGTTAAAAATTCGTTCGTTGCTGTTACGGTACTTAACTTTAGGAAAACTAACGATAGAACTGAAAATGTGTCACTCGCATAATGCCAAAGCAGCAAGAGGGGTACACAAAATCCTGTAGTGCAGTGACTGCAGTGAATAACATTTTTAAAAAAGTGTCATCCGAGACTGACCCGACTACACGAGTGATGAAATCGAAAATCGCAAAGCATTTGGCAACTCTGATGACTTCGATATTCCGAACCTGAAGATGCAGATGCCAAGATGGAGATGCATTCCAATGGCGCGGCGAAAGGTGATGCCCGGAGGAGCGGGGAGAGAAGTTGGCATGTGTCCGGGGGGGCCGTCAATTGGCGATTGACGCGCGGCGGCTCCGATTTGACTTTCACCTTCGACCGGCGCCGGCCGCCGAGCCACGGCACGGAGCACACACGGCATCAACGTCTTAATTACAGCGCATCACGCAAAAGTCGCGCGCACGATTCCTCCTCCGCCCCTTGCACGAAAACGTCCTCCCCCAATCTCCCCCCGGCCGTTTTGCATAGACACGGGAATACCGACATCAGAAATTCACCGCACATTTGCATCGAGTTGTAACTTAATTTGTTGGATTTTTCAAGGAACCGAGAACGTATAAGACGCTCGTAAACATTGGCGTTCAATATCTTGCATAAACGTAATTAAAGTACCGTTATTTTCGGCGAATCAAGCGCTCCTGCTCTTGATGTATCGTTGACATTGATTCCGTGTATTTTATTCCCACCCAGATACTGAACTGAAATTCGAATTAGCTCGACGTTTAACCATCAATGAATATTTTCAATTAATTAATTTTAACCATACCTGTATTCCGAACCGAGAGCACAATCTGATCCCCGGCCGACCGCTGATTTTCCGCAGATGATACGCCGAGAAAGTCGGTACGCCTCTTTCGTTCGATCCACACTCGGATTAGCCATACCGGCAATGTGCATAATTAAGGGGTGCCCTCCCCTCCCCTCCCCCTGGGTGAAAGTGAGCAGCATTTATCGTGTTCAATAATTATGTCGGCGCCCCCAAACCTGATCATTGTCGGCCGGTACAAACACAGAGGATCAACCAACATCACGTCAACTACCAACCGGCTATAATCAGTGTGTCGTTACAACGCAGAACCCTACACTTATTAAGGTCACTGTCGGTACACCAACAACACGGATATACATGTGCACATGTACGTTCGGGACCAATTTAGATCTATTGTATGTGAGCCTGTATAAACGCACCACAGGATGCGCGCATATTCGCATTTTATATGCAGTTGCACGATTAATATAGAACCGGTGATTGTTTCTTAACAAAAACGATTACTCAGAGAAATTCAATTATAGACGCCAGGGATATCAATAGATGACTACAAAATAAAATGTGGTAAGCTGGACGGAAACCCAAAAACTTTTCTGTGGTCTAATTTATCGTGTTTTCGTCGCCGGTTTTTGGGTTTGCGTCCAGCTTTCCACATTTTCATTTACATTCATCTAAAACAGATTGCGTTGGACGCGTTTGTTTTCTTCACCCAAATGCGAGTTAGGTTTCAGGAGACGACGTCTCCTCGCAAAGGTTTGTTGCCAACAACTAGTTATCATGAAATCAGATTCAACACGACATAAGATCACCATTCGTGCATTGCATTGACACAGTTATTCTGTTACTTTTTGCCCGTTCCTGCGACATTTGACGCTGCATGGACGCTTCACCGAACACCAAACAATTGGTCAATCAATGGCCATCGCCCAATATAAGCCACCATACCTCATTTTTTGTATACCTTGTTATACTCTTGGTGATTCGGCACTATACGATGGACAGATTTTCACCAGCATCCCGGGATCGAATAATCGAGAGCCCGCGCCGGGAATCGAAGAAAAGAGTCGTGACCCGGGAATGATAAATAATTAATACCTAATTTATAAACTTAATAATCATTTCCCCCAGAATATTTGAAAATGAAGTTATGGACATCAGAGACGAATTTAAAAAAATAGTTTTGCGATGAGATTGGTAAGGATGTGTTTAGGCAAACAAGTTGGTCGGGACGTCCCGCCCCACACCGCAGGAGGTAGCAAAGAACACCACGTGGCCACCGTCACTTTGTAAACGAGAAAATGGCGTGATACTACATGCACCGGACAAAACCAAGGTACCAGTCTCCGCCCACAAAAAACCGATCGCCACTCGACCAGCGCGAGATGGCCAAAGGTGTTAGTGGTCAGCATTCAGAAACCGCAAAACGAGCGCCTCAGAGATGGCGAGAGAGGAAACAAAAAACAAAAATCCCTCCCCCCAACCGAAAACATGATCAATCATAAGTAATCGTTTCGTCCGTAACAGGTGTTATTCGCAAAAGTAAATAAAACAGCGGCTAACGACAAATTAACGAGTCCAAATACCAATGATTTGTTACTAAACTTTGGGAAAATTACCATCGTTAAAGGTTCAATAAAAATGAGAACGCAAACAAACCGTCGGGCATTGGAAAAGGCGAGGCTTGCAAATGATGCATTTTTTTGTGCCACCCTGCAAAGAAAAATCGCGGCATAAAAATAATAGAATAGGCGTAATGGTTGCAGTAATTCCAGCAAACGCAAACTTTTGTATCTTGTAATATATTTTGTTTAATGGCAGGTGTCACAGCGAATCACCTGTCATATTCGTCGCCATATTCTTCACATTTTGAATCAAACTTCAGTTCGATGCAAGCTTTTTAACAAACTCGAGTATAACTATAGAGGAGATTACTTTTTTCTAAGAGCACTATTCCATCAAAATCATCATTAATGGTATGATTTTCGTCCTTGATGCTTTTTTTTGTTGAGATTCAAAAATTTGTATTTTTTTTTTACACCGGATGTGGTCTGATGTGCCTGGTTGTACTAGAGACGAAATTCGTCTAATTCGATATTATTCTTGACAAGAGTATGTCATGGCTTTGGGTTTTTTTCCCTTCCGATATTTCTGATTATCCCCAACAAGTCGATCATCCCATGGACACCCGAAACGAAACTGTTTACCAACTTTGGTCATTAGTCGATATACAGTATTTTTTTACAACCAACTTTTCTGGTCACGTTTTTCCAGCAAACTTGGCTATTGCGTTACAAGCTTTGAGCAAAAAATTGAAATACAAATGAGTGGCGCCCATATAGTCATTTTTCCGAAGTTAAACGCGGTTATGATCGGTCCGTCGTAAATCGGCTAGCCACACTCAATTCCTTCAAACACTGACAGCTCACTCGCGGCAAATTTCGCAGGAAAAATGTCGGCGAGGATATTACTTTTACTGACAAGACAGGCCGGCCTTCCATAGTATATTGCTTTCTCGGAGCCCGGTAGGATAACCCACGTTTCACGGAATCTATAACCTGCCTTGCAATTTGAAAATTCAATTTGCAAACATGGGGAAAAAATGGCATGTTCGGGTCACGGAGATAAATCCTACCGGGTCCAGTAACAAGCTAGATAACCGTATGACCAGCAGCTGGTGACTCGACCCACATAGTCTTACGGGTCAATTTGGCTGTCCTGAACTGACCCGTTTATCAATTATACATTTATGACTTCTTCTCGAAATGGCCAATGAGGAAAACACCAGACATAACCAACCTTTAAAAATTTTAAGAATAAAAAAATATTTATGGATTAGCCTGACTTGCACAAGACTAAGACAAACTTTTATGACAAAGGCAACACTCATATTAAATAACGAATTTAGGAATGTCATTATCGGTTTCTAACACCTTGGCCAACATTCACCAAAGATTAGGCACTGTCAGAGACTAAAAGCATTGAAGAATGGATCATTTCTTTACATGCTTGAAGGATTAGAACGACGACTACCTGAACTTCATCAACTCCTTCTGGCATCTAATCTTCGTTGACACACAAAATAACAGCCACCACCACCCAGACACGTCAACATTATGGCCGCGAGCAAAAAGTTTGACAAACCTTAGTGGACTGTCATGTCAATCGAATGCAGCAAAAACACTTTCGCAAGTTCTTTTATCCTCAACGTTATCTTGAGGAAAAACTTGATGAAGCAGTTTCGCCTATCTCTTCTTGCTAGCGCGCATTTTCTCGGCTGGCGAAGGAATGCAATCCGAAATTGTATTATGGATTGGCACGGTTTCCCAATTTAGGTTTATGGCTGCGGCATCAGCTTGAAGATAACATTTATGAAAATGTAATATATTTTTTAAATTATATAAGATGCGACAAACACTGTCCGTTCGCCTTGATAATCACGCAAATCGCCTGTATAACGCACGGCGATATGACGAATTCCATTGCAATTTTATTGCGTTTGTCTGTACACAAAAGAGACGACTTTTAGAATGACGACAGGCGTCGTAATCACAGGTGAATACACGAATAAAAATGAACCGGAAACAATTTCCGAAATCGGAGACATCCAACTCACGAACTGACCTAAAAATGATTTCCCCCAATAACGCGTGTACAAAAATGATCATTGGCCATGTGTGTTCACACCCCTCACCCCTTTTCCTTCAGAACACGTTTGCCTCGTAATTATCTCGACCGACTTCCTCAAAACCTTCATTAGCGAGTTGATCATACAGACGAGTTGCCGGCAAAAATTGTTGAACTATTAGGAAGATACTACGACGTGATATTTGCTCAACGCTGCTTAGTTTTTTTTTTTTTTTTGCTCGGACCACAATATTTGGCAAATTCGCAATTACCCTAATGATTATTATGCGGTACACGAACATCGATCAGGGATAGCATAATGAACCGGTAAATTGGAAAATTGGCTTGATGAGCAAATTTGATTGTCGATAAAAAATTTGGGGGCTTGGAAAGGCGAAGAATTCTTTTGTATGCTGAGCCAATAAAAAATATACGACCACATTCGTAACCCAATCGATAGACGTGTCAATGTGTCGATAAGAATTTGTTGTAATGCATGCCCTCAGCTGCTAATCATCGGCATTACATGGAAATTAAATGGCGACGCTTTAGAAACCAAAAAAATAAATAATTAATAATAGCCATTACGACTGCTGCCGCTAACTATTCTGTTTTAGTCAATTACCATACTTGTTTACATCTATGGGGATAACAATTAATTATCCTACAATGTGACGCAAAAGCACAATTAATCCAATAATACTACCATAAAAATTAGGTGACCGGTTACTAGTTAATTACTGTTACAGGGACATGACCACATGTAAATTAGTGACAAGACCAGATGCAAATTACCAGCAAGACCACATACACCGCTACGGGGTGTATAAGTTTGCCATTGTTTATATTATCTCACTGTCTGAGCAAAACAAAATACACATGACATGTTTTACCTGTTTTTAGATATAGTGGCAACATTATCATAATTGTAATTGAAATGGTAATGGTATCATGGTCAGGCATAAAAGTTATCAACTTGAAATATGTGCTCGAAACGTTGGGCATCGAAATTTATTTCTAATTGCTGCAACGATGCTGGCGAAAAAGGCAATTTGACAAAGAAATATAATTTTCAAAATGTCATAAATACAGTAAAATAAGTACCGTTGTTTAAAAATGACCTAATAGTAATCTTCTCTTGTTCTAGGTAATGTCCAACTCCAAAACCGGGTTCAGCTAAACAACAACAACCAAACCTCAACACTAATGTATTTTCCTGTGGACAATTTAACCAACATCACTCGGTCATCAGGTGACGTGGTCGGCGACAGCGACGCGGTCATCTCGGCCACGCTGCATCTGAAACACTATACCAACCCCCGACGTAGTGAAGTCCCCAGTAAAAACTACAAATCAGGCCAAAACCAAATCAGCGACAGCGTCGGTGACGCCGGAACAATGTCGCGCTACCCGGTGGTGATTTCCGTGTACCGAGTAACTGGTGTGACGCCACGCCAGCAGATGGAGCTGCTGGACAGCAAGACTGTGCCCGTGGACACGACGTCCGCGTCCTCCAAGTGGGGCGCCGACCACGTCACGCTGGACGTGACGAGTGCGGTGCTCGCCTGGGTGCGCGACGCCAGCGCCAACCTCGGCTTGGTGATCACCTGCAGCCACTGTGATAGACTGACGACGGTGAGCGACGGTGGCGCCACGGACCGCGATCACCGCCAGCCATCCCAAGAACTACAGGTGCGCGTGGTGACCAGCGGCGCGCACCAGCGCTCCAAGCGGTCGACCGCCGAAGATATACTCAACGCACCTAGCGGTTCCGGTAGGGACTGCGTCAAGAACAAGGGAGGCGGCCAGCGCCACTGCTGCCGGAAGCCGCTGAACGTCAGCTTCGAGGAGCTGGACATGGACAAGTGGGTGGTCAAGCCCAAGTTCTTCAACTCCTACTACTGTCTGGGAAAGTGCCCGTTCCGTTACAACCCGGCGCACAACCACGCTGTCGTCCAGAGCCTCCTGCACCGGAGGGACAAGAAGCGGGCGCCGAAACTGTGCTGCACCCCCAGCATAGTGAGCGACCTGCGGATGTGGTATTTCGATGATTCCGATCCGCCCACTCTGAAAGAGGCGTACTGGAAAGGAGTAGTGGTGGAAAAGTGCGGCTGCTCCTGAAAGGCGATTCGGAACTCTTATCGAATCTCTCGATGGTGCGCCGCCAATCGGAAAAAGTTCGCACTACACGTATTCGGCAATATTGCCTCTGTTCCTGTACAAGGACAATCCGATACGGATGGATGGTCATCTGTTTTAATAATAAGTGGTTTTCATTAAACTTTACTCGAATACAATTCGGATCGGATCGGATGGGCCGGCGGCAAACATTCAGTACGATCAGTGCACGCTTTCGCCGGCTGGTGGTGGTGGCGTTCTTGTGGTGGCGCCCTCTATGTGTGTCTTCGATATCGATTCTCCGGGTCGTTAATTCTGCCGCCAGTGCGGCTGAACCGCTCGGAACCGGACCACGGTTACACGTTGAGGAGCGAACTTGAAAAGGCGCTCCCTTATGGACAGGCAGCGGTGACGTCACTGGATATAGAAATTCGAAATGTAGCGTGGTGATAGAATTATAAACTACATCGATCATGTGGCCTTCTCCGCAGCTTCTGAAAAATGGGTCCGCTTTTAAGACCGCTCTGTTTTAAAATAGTCTACAGTCACAAACTGGATACACATTTAAACATCGATTTGCAGAAACTAATATTGCAATTTCACGAGCACTAAGTCACAACTCACGTAATCAATTTTTTCTAACCAATTGAGCAAATACGTTCAGCTCAAGAGGAACTACTAAGTTAAATTACGTTGACTGTCGGAAATTGCACACAAATTAATTTTCTCTGGAAAGTAATCTCTAAATAAGCAACCAATTTCCAACGACACAGTTGAAAAATATTGAAGTCGATCGAGTCTGTTACAATTTGGTATCACCGTTGCAGTCGGAATAAACCTTTTTAGTATATCCAATTTGTCGACTGTGGACCACATCGCAAGTTAGTCGCATCCACTCAAGATGAAACGACATATTTATATACAAAATGTATATAGCAGCTATATTTGCAAACAATGCAATGGCGATGTACATATGCTGTCAAATGACGAAGAATATCTAATTTTTCGCGAGTTCGCAAAACTCGAACCCCGACTGTAATAAAAATGACCCTTATCAGGCCAAATTGAGAAAAAGCAATAATTAATCATCTAAATTACGTTGTTAATCACATGAAGGTGAATAGAACGATAACCAACAATGGCTAGCAATAAACGGGGAAAATCTCATTAATTATAATCGCTCTTATGGAATCTCTTTAAGCTGAATCTCTCAGGATGACATTTTTATAATCCTGTTTGCTGGTGGTAAAGTGCGTTCACATTCGGAGGGGACAAGGTTATGCATTCGGTAATTAAAAAACAAAACATTAATGTAGCCTAACCCCCTTCTAAATGTAATACGATATGAAATTAAAATCCGACAACTCTCAATATCCTCTCCGATCCATTTTACTCGTTAAAATTAACAAGGCCGTCGTCTTATTCTTTGCCAGACATGACGCCCAACAATCAATGACCTTAGCGGGGATAATAAAATATTAATAACTGCTTCGGATGACGATATAATCCTATTAATTTGGCTTAAACTGTCCTACAACAATTTCTTCACTTTTTTGTGCGAGAACGTTAGCGCCCCGAGAAACATATTTTGACGACTTGCCTTAGCAATTTCTCCATGGCGACCCCATAAAAACGAATGGCTTAAAATGTGCTTCCTTCAATAACTCCTTCTGCCCCTTCACCGCCACCACCTCACCCCCTTCACTGCCCATCCGTCTTAGGTAATTTTAGGCTTAACGTCGAAACTGGAAGGGAAGCGACTTAATTATACCTCCAGGGCGGGCGGTTTTTCGTTTAATCGGATTTCCGAATGAACGATATTTCCTACAACAAAAAATTTATTCTAAAAACGTGGCAAGTGCTCTGTGGGGGATTAAGCATTTTGGTCTACCTTATTTATTTTTTGGCGAAACACGGAATACATCAACGTCGGTAAAGATTAAAAGAGCACAAAAGCAATTTTCTTGTCTGTGGGCAAATATGACGTGTTCCATTATAGCAACGCGAGTTACCTGTATTTATCAATACGGATATCGCGGATTTGCAAGACTTAAAATATTTGTATATCGTTCACAGTTCACCCACCACAACTAGAATACCCAATCAATACAAAAGCAGCTACAGTTTTAGGATGTCGGAGCTCTTATAAGTCGGGGGAGGAACGATAAACTCGTTTCATGCACAGAGTAAAAAAGCACGATTTCGCCTACTTTAGTAATCGTAACACACACACACGCACACTGCACCATGGCCTTAAGTTTCAAAAGGTACCGTCTGCATTTGATCATCACGGTTGCTTTTTTCACAAAATATTGGCAATAAAATTGTTCGCTGTCGCAAATACAGTATGTATATATACTTTTTTTAGTTATGTGATTGAAGGGGGAAAAGTGGACGAATTTGAACGTTGTGAGGAATTTTTCTCCCTCATCGTCGTTGATCACTATTGGAATCATTCATAATCAGATTGTTGCAATCTGTGAGATGTCGCATTCGTGTTATCTATATAAAATGAGCGTAATCGAAGATTTTTACATATATTTATATTATTTATTAAGTTATGGAAAAATATTGCGTTACTACGACGCACACGTCAACGTATAATGTACAATATTTGTTGATTTTTGTATCTGTAGTATACTTCACCCACACTCTGGTCTGCTGATTTGTTCCACGATTTGTTCTTATTCTATAGCTCTGTTATTTACCAACTCTTGCAATTGAAATAGACGAGGACTGAGTATGTCATCAGGACAATAAGACCATGTGTATGATTTGTATTTTTTTAAATTCGTTCGAATGTGTTCGGCGTTTCCCCTACGGGACAATGAACATGGATCTATGCTTATCGAAAGGCCAAAATGTGGGTGAATTTCTTTTTTTTGTTGTTGTCAATTGTTGCACCAATAAGTCATCATTGTATATTTACTTTTTTAATTGCGTACACGTACACCACCCACTTTGCCACGAAAGATATATCTTTATATATAGACGCAGCGACTAAAAAACCTTCTTATTTTCCACACTTCGCATCACAGTCAAATTGAGAATAAAAGATAATATTTTTTTTTCAAATCTGTGGTTTATTAATTTTGATTCTTGTCGTGCTCTTGCAATGAATTTTGAATACTATATTGGTTAATCGCCGATAGAAATCGTAATCCAAAGCGAGTTTCTAGTGCACGAACCACAAGATCGTGAGCTGGAACCCGGATCGCTTCAGCCATTCGAACACCGGTATACGGAATGAAAATCTGAATCAGACAAAATAAATAAACAAATAAACGTTCTTAAGAAGTATATGTTTAGTATTAACATGTCTTTCACTTCGAAAAATAAAAAAGTAAAAAAAATACTCTTGAAATAAAAAAAAGATTAAAATCGTGACTTGAAATTTGTTAACCGCTTTTTGCACCTGGCTGTTAAATGGATGAAACCGCATGTAACACCTCAACAGGTGGTGTTCAGGTGTGTTTGGCGGTCGATGCAGTCCTCAAAGAGAAACCAACTTCTCGCTGCACTCGCAGATCCCGGCTAATTCCAGGATACATAAACACCGGCGAAATGGGAACAAGACTGGCAACATGAATCAGGCCTTGTCTTCCTGATCATGAATGGACGCACAGAACCGAACGAAACTGGAACTGAAAGATTTGCTGAAACGCGAGCGCCAACTTTCGAGATTCTTTCGCTTTCGAGATTCTGTTTAGTACATACTCTGCAATCTTTGCAGAGGCATTTCTGCTTTTTTCTATAATTTTTTAATTAAAAACTCGAAAATCTACACATATAACAAATGAGCAAATCGGAAATGCGAGTATTTCGGAATAATTTCGTAACAGAGAGAGCCAAGTGTTTCGGTTCTATAAAATTGTCATTTTTGTTTTATCAAAACTTAGACGATTTAACGGTCTTCGCTTTTTACACTTCGCTTCAAATCATCTCTTAGTAACATATTGCCACTTAAAGACAAACAACAGAATACCACCTTAAACGCACAATTTATATTTATAGTGTTTACAGTGTTAGTAACTTTAAATGATTTACACCGACAGTCATTTCCGCCAGGTGGCGCATGTGTCGTTCACGCACGAAAATTATTAAACCAGACTATAACAACTTCCTATCATGAATATCGCGTCGTTCCAAATAATCCGGCGCTTTAAACGCCACGTTGTTGAGAATAACTTTTCGCCGCTACACAACATCTGCTGTTGTTCAAAATCAACTTAAATATGTATTTTTTAATCTTTCGAACCAGAATACGTTTAGCGTATCACATGTTGGGCCACGCTCTTCTAAATCCTACTGTCGAGCGATCCAGCCAAACATATTGAAATTTCTAAACGTACCCTAAAATGATTTACCATTTTGTCATTGAATAGGCAATTCGTGAGTTTAGCATAGGTTTACATCCGTTTTCTTCAAACCAAATGGCAAAATATTTGTTTTAACTTTCATTGGCAATCAAATTTTTTAAACAGCGCCATCTTTCACTCTTTGAGAAAATCTGCTAGCCAGACATATTCAGAACAGGAAAATTTTGCCTTCCATTTACAAGAAAGGGAGGAGGGGAAGCGAAAAATGAGGTTTTGCAGTTTTCCTCGAATAATTATTCTATTTTAAGGATTCCTATCGAATTGATTGAACATCGACTGATTTGAGATTCGAACTCACAAGACTGTACATCAATCAAAGAATGTACTTGCTCCAGAAGATCAAGAATCGAAAACTGAGTCTCCCACACTGATTGGCCCGGCCGCGCAGCCAATGACAGGTCTCAGTCATTTCTTAGAAGTTCTTCCTGTCACCTTTCCGCCTACAAACTCTAGAATAGTTATGCGCATGAGCAGTTCGCATGGCAAAGACACGCGGAATTCAAAATGGCGGTCGAATGGCGGCAAGAACAAGAGAAAAAAAACGATAACAGCAGGCAATGATAGAAATGGCTAGAGTCCTACTGGGTCTTCCATCTAAGATAACATTTTACAGCAAATAAGCTTCTTACCCAGCTTCCGTTTTAATTTGGAGCACAATAATGCATAGAATCGAAATCTCGGCCGGATATCTGGAAACAAATACTTCATGCGAATGAGTATTGCGTGAAAATGTGCAGTGTAATCTAGTCTTTATCAAACTCGATATCTTTGCGAACCATCGTCTCAATCTATTTTCAATGGCTCTTTTCTGGCGCTCGCGTCATATTGAAATCGGTCCACCGTTTACATACAAACGCGTGGTAGTGTAATAGAATACCTTAAGTGGGTTTTACCTAATTCCAATTCGAGAAAGTGAGGCAATAGAGTGAGAAAGAGAAGGCGCTGTGTAGGTGACGTCACAACTCAAAGTGTCGGGCCAAGTGTGGGTGTAGACCCGCTGATTGATGTGAATCACGAGCCGATGCCTGAAGGCAAAACGGTCACACCCCTCAGTCCCACCCATTCCCCTCCCCTATCACCCCCGCCTTCTCCCAAAATATGTGAGGCAGGCAGGCAGGCAGTCCTGAATGAAGATGAGGAAGAACGGCAGGCATTGCCAAAAATAAGAGGTGTCGAGTGGTCGAGAGATGGCGTGTTTTCCTCAAAACCTCGTGATCGCGGTTTCGATTCCGGCCGACGCCTTCGGAATTTTTCGTGCGAGAGAAATTCCTTCGCACGCCTTCTTTCGGAATAGAAGTGAAATCATGACCCGTACCTGTACTATATCGGGACGCTAAAGATCCCTTTCCTAGACAGCCTAGGTTAGGAAAAATTTCCAGGTCGTCCCCCTGAGGGGCTTATAAGATGTTCAATCAATTTTTTCAAAGCATTTTTTTCGTAATTACATATAATAGAATAACCGAATAATTCATTAATTTTTCAATTGGAGGGTATTCGTTTAATTTATATTAACTTATGAATTCATGTAGTACATTATAATTTGAAAAAGATAAGAGGCAAAGTCGTACTTGAAATATAATAAAACAAAATATTCATAATAAATTCATAACGAATTCACAATGAACTAGTCTCCGGGACAGCACCGGACATCTGGTAGTCTTTTATCGTCCGGTGCTGTCCCGGAGACTAGTTCATTATGATTTCGTTATGAATTTATTATGAATATTTTATTTCATTATAAGTTGATCGACGCAAGAAAAGTTCTAACAGTTTGATTGCTGATAAGTGCAAGATTGTAGCAACTTATTCAAGCAACGTCGTCAAAAAAATGGCTCTTTCGCGAAAGACATCTGCATTGCGAAAAATGCATTGTAAGTGAATAAAAAAATTGTCTACCCGGTCGAAAGCTTTCTTTCCATTCCGTAGCCCAGATCTTGGGCGCGTTTGTATGCCGGGTCTCGCTCAGTCATCACACTAATCTGTATTATTGGAATGGGGGTTCAATATTTTACGCGTCGACCGCGTCCGAGCTCAGTTAAAACATGAAAATAAAGCTGATGCTAGTCTTTTTAATTACAATAATTAAGGGACGTCGCGTCAATCATCCAGACATTTGCTGACTCGTCGGTGAGAGAATTAACTGAATAAGGTGAATTTTAGCATGTTTGCGCACTCGTGAAAGTAAATAGCCGATTGGTGTCGGCTGTATCCAGCCAGATACGCGCCACGGAATGCGATTTTACATGTTTGAACGTGAAGAATAATTTATGCCTGAACGCCCGTATTTAATTCCTGACAAGGTTCCACAATATTTCGAATGAATGTTAGTCAAGAATAGTCATCGTCAATTTTAAAAAAGTAGCAGTTCTGAACTATTACAATCCACGGGTCAGGAATTTAAAATTTATACTACAAATCGGTAGTCTACATTTCAATCCGTTATTTATTTGTGAGCACTGAGCAACCACTTGAGTAACTAGAACACTTGGCAACCTTGGTATGGAATAATATTGCACATTCGCTTTGTGTATGCGGAGGATACTCTCTTGTACAGCCATGTGAAAGAAAAGGAATTTTCTTAAACGAGACGTTTTTATGCTCAGCATCCGTTATCACAAATATGCAACGAAAATACGACACACGAAAGTGACATCAGACTAATAGTGCCAAGGCTCGTATGTGTTTACCTCAACCTCCATGTTCGCGAAAGAGCAGGGCGAGTGCCGCAAATCCTCCCTAGATCATTTGTCAGAGTGACGAAGTCTCGCACTTGAAGAAAAGTGAGCTCTCCGTGAACGCCCCGATCTAGGACTCGCAAACTTGAATTATATTGCAATATTTTGAATAAAAAATATCGTTTGCAAACAAATGGCGATCGATCGCTATAAACCTATTGTCGTTCCATCAAAAGCGTTTAAATTGATATTGCCTAAATAATTATTGCACAATGTACTTGTGCGTTATTAACGACGACTTTTCATATAGATAATGGAGTGGCAAGGAAACCATTTATTTTAAAAACAAATATTTCGAAATTCATGGCCTAAGTTAATGTAACATTATTTCACAAGGGTAGCAATTTCCATTCGATTTCCTTTATTTTTATCTAGGAAGATCGGTTTCGGGTTCGATCGATTCAGTTCTTTATTGATCGAACATAATTTTTTTCTCGGACAGTTCAAATTGTGTGCCCACGTTTGCGTGAACGAATCTATAGTCCAATCATTTTTTCCTGTCCAGCTTAGGTCTCTCAGGAGGTTAGATCGTGAAAGCACGCCAGAGCAGCGCTAGAGTAATTTGTCACACGAGTTATGCAAGCGAAAGCGAGTGTGGATCGCGCTGCGGCGGCGGCGACAGCGACATCATTAACTATCAATGATATTTTTGGGCCAGCGCCGGGCAACACCGCCCCGCATATCCGGCGGGATTTTCGGCGCGTCGGAACGCGGCCCCGAGCATCCCATAAGATTGCGGCCCGTCATCGGGCACGTGCTAAGTTTAGTAAGCCAGGCTTAATTCATTTGGCTGTGGGTTTCGTGGAGATTCCTGGACAGTGTGGAATGCCGTCCCACCAGATGACCTTCTCCCGCTCCCCTGCCCCCAAGAGCATCTTCTGGCTCGTCCCCGAATAGCTAACTACAACCGACGGATCGCCATCCGTTCTGCGGGCATCGGTCAACCCTCATTCTTCAACCTTCAACCTTCCATTCTACAGGTAGAAAATACATAATTACATTCCTAACGGACCCGTTTAATCGGTATCGCGTTGTCGCGAAATCTTCCCTTCCACCTCCATCCATGTACATCCGACGGTAACGATTGGTTCTCGATTTTACAACCCCTCCTTGATCCGTAGGCAGCGATTTCGGTTCTCGAATCAATTGTCCCGAATTTCACAATATCAAACACACTATTTAAAAATTCCTTAGGAAACACTCGAATTTCGTGCAACAAGTGGCAATGACAAATACATTGGGAAGTCAGAGGGGAAAAATCGCGGAGTCACCAAGATTGTACCACATTTAAAGAATTTAGAGGGATCATAACGGGAATTTCCCATTCAATCCTGGCACCCGAATAATACATGAGATAGTCAATACAGGAAATATTTTCTTGACCCGTTAAGGAGATTGGCCAGAGTTTTCGTCAAGGGGCGTCTAGTTAATTTGCTACCTACGTAGGGATCTTTAACGTGCACCTGATATCGTGCAAACACGGATCCAACGGTTTACTTCCATTCCATTCCGAAAAAAGGCGCATGTAGGTATTTCTCTCGGCCGAAAACGTCCGGAGATCTTTGGTCGGGAATTGGGAATTTAACCCACATACTATGATCAACCAGTGAACTAATCCGATCAACCTTAGCATTACCACTTAACTGTTCGGCACCTCCTATATTGTCAATCTTAATCGATCATTCAAGCTCCGGTGCTCTTAAAATATTGAAAGGTGTTGGCCTGTTTAAATGAGGAGAAAATCATCCTGGTATCAAGAGATAAAGTGAAGGCTTCGAAAGTTCTTTTCAAAGATGTCACTGTGTCCTCGAAATGGCCAACATCAGGAACAGAAATCGTTTTTACAGCTCGATCGGTTCCGACAGAACGACGAGGACGTGCAGAAGAATTTATATAAAACGGTGCCAGGCTTCTTGGCGCAACAAGTATCTATCGCCTTGCCAAGGCGTCTATTAAAATTGCGGGGAGCACGTACACACACACACATTGTACGTTAGGTGGGGGGAAACGGATTCTGTTTTTCGTGCCGCTTGCTTGGGCCGGGTGAATATTTAATAATAATAATAATAATAATGCATGAGCAGGATGGCGCCTACAATTAAACGTTTGGCGCTCGCTACATAGCATGGTGGCACGGCCACCTCATAAGGACACATCATCCCCGGCAGTTCCGCGCCCCAACCTGTCCGCGCGCAGACGTCCTCGACGTCAGCGCCACCTGGCTCCAGACAGAAACGCGCGCCACTCGGTCGCCACGCTCAACAAAAGGTCTTTTTTCCTCCCATTACGACACGGCATTGTGTGCAGCACGCCATGTGACAATCAGATCAATATGCAAGAGACAGAACAGGCTAGGCTAGGTACGTCGAAGGTCCGCGCAATCCACATTTCTGAGCGGCTCGACTATCCCGGCGGCGAAGACGTACAGTCACGCAGAGAAAACGGGGTGGGGTCGTGCAGTACTGGGTGCTAATTGTTAACACAAAAAAAAGGTTACCAATTGGATTCGAATGGCGATATTGTCAACTTTTGTGGCGCCTTGCAGTTGACATGTTTCGTTTACGGATGCGCTTTGTCAACAGGTGACGCAAATTTTGCTATTTTCCAGGTCGCCGCCAGTGGCGCTTGGCCAAATATCAATTCACTGATAGGAAACTATCTACAGCAGCGACATCGATCTACTGTAACCACATCGAATCAATTTATTCTTTGGAACGCAGTCAATGTGCACCAATAACTGTCATACACATGCGACATAAGTCATAGAGACGCGTGAAGCCAACCGCACTACAGGCGTTCTGTATCCCTCATGGTGCTTAGGTACTATGAGAGGGGCACGTCCTGTACCCCGGGGATCGAAATTTTAGAGAACCCTCGCCGGGAATCGAACCCGGGACAGCCAAGCCACAGTCAGTCGCTAAACCAACTGGGCTACGACGAGTCGTACATTCGAATTCACAGCGATTAACATCTCGTTTTGACACATCAATAAAAATTAACTATAAAAACGAATTGCAGGCGAGTGAAAAAGTATCAAAAATAAATGTCGTAAAATATTATAATTATTATTCAGAATATCTTCCTCTTTTAGTCGCTGATAAATTCGAATTGCCCGATTTTATCGCACGGCGAACTGAGCAATCGTAGTCCACCAAAAACCCATTCAATTTGGCAGCTCTTCAGCTACCTCACGGCCTGCGGACTTAGAATGCGTCCAGATAGTAAATCCCCAAAAAAATCGAGTGGAAAATTGCGAAGCATGAAAAGATAAATACGGCAAGACTCTCAAAAAATGGGTGGAAGCATTTGTACATGAGAAGACAAAACAAAAAAAAATCTAGTAAACAAGTGCATGGCGAAAGAGATTCTAATCTTCCTTAGAACCATAAGGCTCATAATTCATAGAATTTAAATAAAAAAACTTTCTATTTTCAACCTAATAATTTTCCCTGGGAGGCGCTTTTATTTTTTATATTTTTTTATTGTCTGATCAAACATGGGTACATAAGGAACACCATGCGCCTTTAGTGCACCTTCTTATTGCGTTGGCAATGTGTGAAGGGCTCTTTGCCGTCAGCAGTTAACAATTTTCAAATTTTGAATTTCGTTGTCACTGTCACAGTTAGACAGTTAGACATGCGCAAAGTCTGCCATGCAAATTACGCGTGTTTAACACTAGGGCCCAAGCGTCATTCCAGCGAAGACAATTGGTACAAAATTTCCCATACCAGTATATGGTAAAACGAGGCGAAAAATGAGTAGAGCATTTTCTAGTGCGTCTACCATCAAACTTACAAAGATCACTTATTGTGAGACGACTGGTCTTAGGATGATGTGTGTGGTAAGGCGTCCGGAATAAGAATAAATAAATATGCTTCAAACATATGAGCCTTCCAGTTTTTCTGGTATTTCTACATCTCTGTTATTGAAATAACTTTAGGCTATATATGCTGTTACGCCCGATGCAAAAAAAAGACTAGCCACATCTCTGCTGGTGCTTAGGCACACTTTATATCCGCCTGAGACACTCTTCTATAAATTTTTATGAAAATTTCTTGAAAAGATGGTTCCAAAAATGGAACTACAATTTTGACCACCTTTCATCGCACCATTCATCAGCCGCACTGTCCACTTGGAGCACCACCCCATGAGTTATTCATTTAAGTAATTAATTTTTACCCGAACCGGGATTCGACATTCCGGCCCGTCAACAAGGCGTTTAGTAATTGAATTCAGTTATTCCACCCAGCCGAGGATTTGAACAACGATCAAGGGATCAAGATTTTAAAATACCAGTCGCCCGTGTAAAATATCAAGCATCTGAAAGTATATCGAATAACCGATGCAAGAAGACTAATAAACGATTGTTGTTACTGGCTGTGGCTCGGCGGTCCCGGGTTCGATTCCCGGCCGCGGGCTCTCGAAAATTTCGATCCCGGGGTACTGGTCGATCCCCCTCGCATAGTGCCTAAGCACCATGAGGGGACGTAACGCCTGTAGTGCGGTTGACTACAGTTGATTGGGTAAAAAAAATTAACCCGAGTGGGGAGAAGGTGCAAATATTTCCCGCTTGGCAGTTCTATTAGACGTTCAATTTCGATTTTAACCCAAAATGCGGGGGGGGGGGGAGAGGGTCTTTGGAGGATTCGCGAGATTGTTGTATCCGCGTAGGAAGAGTAGGTCCATAAATCGTGCGTTTTTATCAAATGCGGGCAGAATGGCATTCGAGGCTTTCACTTTAAATGGCGTGTGCGTGCATATTTGCGGTTTGAACGCGCGTCACTTTGCATTCGATATGAATCTGAACGCGAATCGCAGACAAACGCATTCTCGTCCAAGAAACGCCAACCGCCGAACTTGTTCTCTTTATCGAGCGTACGAGCAACTTTGGCATCGCGAACACGAAAAAACGTCGCTTCTTCAGAAAGATGACTCTGCTGGAAGAAATACTCCAAGTCAGAGCAAAATGTTTGCATATATCTTTTGTTTATGAACTAGGTGTTTGGTGAATTGTTCCTCTCGGAGACAGACACACAAACAACTGTAGTGGTTTGCGGTGAGCTAAAAATCGAAATAGTGCCATTTTTTTTCTGAGTTACTCTTGTTCTGATTTTTGTCTAGTTTTTGCACGCTCTCCTTGTGTTTTTTTTTCTCTGGTTTGTCAAAACTAATAGTTGAAGCAAGAAAATCGTAAATCACAGACAACCACGAAGGTCCATTCATACCAAGTAACATTCCACAATATCTTCTGGAATTGTCATATTTGTTAGACGTGCACACGTCCATTGGGTGAGTGGTGAATTCTAGAATTTCAGTTCACCTTTACAACAGCGCTCTCAAGAGGTTTCGTGCAATATGCGTGGGTCTACAGTGTTACACACGGTTTACCAGTCCAATAAAAGAGAAAAACCAACATGTGATTTGTGAGTGACGATGCTCATTTTTTGAAGCAGAGGGGGCAGCAAACCAACAGAACGTCTCCGAATCCTCCGAATGTCATAGATCGTCCTATTTACACGTACTTACTCTCGGTACTTAACACACGCACACTCACACACAATAGCATAGGCCAACGATAATTGGGTTAATCCGGCGATACTTTCTCCATTTTTTCTGTGCGCTTCCTTTGTTTTGTTGCTTGTTATACAATATGGGAATTTACGGACGCATGTGGAATCGCACCAGACGTGCTTTAATTGCTGAGCAATGCCCACAGCCGGCGGTCCACACGTTCCCACTGAAGTCAAAAGACACAGGTTGTGTATTTTGCCTTTCGGATGAAACACGACTGCTCAATTTTAAAGGTTATTGCTGTTATCAACTTTGTAGTACAGTTGTTAGCTTTGTCCGCCAGGTGGTGTTACAGTACGTCCCGTTGAGGGTTCTCTTTTGATGACCTATCGCCGCATATCGGAAAAGCGATTAAATGTTTGTTTTGTCTTCAAAAAATGCTTGTTGAAGGGGGCTTACCACCTATCTCGGCTCGAAGCCCCCTAAATGTTTTTTCAGCGTTTAGGTAACGCCAATGGAAAAAACATTATTAACAGAGGTCGTCCGTCGCCAGGTTGTGCTGAACAACGCTTGAAGGACTGGAACGATAAAATTTCAAATGCGCGCGTTATCAAGCGCAGGTGTGTATTTATTTGTTTTCGAAAACTCGTTTTCTGCAAAGATTAAGTTCATCGTCGATCGGAAAACATCCACGAGCGGCGGAGAAGGAGAAAAACTCTTTTTGTTCGATAATGGTGCGCATTGTGACATGCTAAATTGGTAATTTGCAAACCATTCAATTAAAACACGACCAGTTCGTGAGCAGGTCGGTCATTCGTATACGCAGTTCGATATTGGGCGTTTAGACAGACTGAAAACGGCGACCCGAATAGAACGCTTCCCCAATAATGTATAATATATGTTTTTTTAAGGAGGTTCACCGTTGATATAACATCTTAAAAATTATAATTAAATTTTTAAAAAATCCCCAAGGCATCTTAAGAAAGGGATCTTTTACGTCCCGATATCGTACAGGCACTGGTCATTATTTTAATTCTATTCCGAAAGAAAGCGAGTGAAGGAATTTCTCTCGCCCGAAAAATTCCGAAGGTGTCGGCCGGAATTGAAACCGCAATCACGGGTCACGAGGAAAACACGCTATCCTTTCGACCACTCGACACCTCTCCCAATAATGTATATCGACTCATACATTAGATATAGAAAATAGAATTCGGTAAGAAAAAGGTACTCCTATTAGTCAATTGGTCTTATTTACCTATGGATGAAAGAGATATCAGATGTGAGTTCGAGACCGATTCCGTTCATCCATCGGATGCATACGGATGGAAGCGACAGGTCAGCTTTGACGCGGAAACGCATATTGGAGAATTTTTTTTAAAAGACTATCAAATAACATTTGTGATTATGGGAAGAGATTTTCTGGCAGAATTGTGCAGGATGTATTAGGGAAATGCATATCCAAACTGTTGGGACAGATCAACCAACTATTGTTAAATTGTTGTCGGCGATGTGCACGAAACGATAACAATAATTGTTGGTGGTTCATCCTGCTGGAGGAACTTGGGGGAGAGGGGTTCTCCTTAACCTACCAGTGCTGCCCCCGCGTCGCCACGACCATCCCGTGAAGAGATCTCTACGTGCCGCGCTGCTGAGTGGGAAAGCCCGTGGCCAGGCCTCGTCTCCCGCGGGGTGCAATGAGAGAGAGAAAAGGAGCTCCTCCGATCTCCTTCTCTGCAAAGGAAGCCGCGCGCGTTGGCGTGGCGAATCAGAAACACCGGCGCCCGCGTCCACATCGAATCGAATACACGGTCTGGCCGTCGATCCTCACGAGACCCTAACACCAGCGCCGAACACATAGAAGTTGGTCGATCTGGCTTCGAGCAATCTTAGTTCTTGAAGGTGACACCACTCCTTTCCAAGTAGCTCGTTCTTCTAGAGTTTGTGTAGCGAAGGAGGTGCGCCATCGAGATGTCGGGTCTCACGTACATAAACATTTATCATCGTGTTCTTTTTTGGTGTTTCGAAATTCCCCTCTGACCCGCCGGTGAATGTGGTGGTGGTGTGTGTGTGGCAACTGGGGTCTGCCCGCCGAGAGATCTGCCTTGTTGGCCAGGCAATGCCCACGCCTTGGCATAGCAATTAGTGCCAGCGTGCGTGCCACAGGTTTCGGCTAAAAATAACAACACTATTTAATGGGTCGAGCATAAATTTATTAAGTACGTACAACACACTCGAAATGGGGGAGTGGTGGGGATGGTCAAAGCGCCACTAAGCGGTAAAACACAAGGCGTACAGCCGAAGGAGCTGAGTGACTGGACTCAGGCCTCTCCATATTATAAAATATAAAAAAATATTCAACTAAAGTGAAATGAACACGTAAAAAAAAGAGCAGTGAAAAATTATAATAGATATTCGAATTCAATCAAGTCACTTCTTCAATCGATCATTTTAGACTTGGTACAATTGAAAGTGTTAAATGACGGTGACGACACTGACACTTCATGGATAACCCTGTCCTCTGACATCCGCACTTATTATTATAGGCCTGATTAACCTACAGAGGGGAAACCCGAAATAGTCGGAACCGTACCACGCCATATGCTGTAGATGGACACGGGCAAATTTTATTCATTGCATGACTGCGTAAATATGATGATGATCATGGAGCAGAAATACGCGAGCGGAAAACATGGAAAATCTCTTAAATTGTTTTAGCACACGGCACGTAGGTTTGTATATATGCGCGTTCGTCTGCAGCGGTTCAGTCCGGCTCGAACAAAAAGGATGACCTTAGACATAAAATAAAGAGGCAAAAAACTGGGGTAAATTGTGAAAAACCCCGCGGTTGGTTGGTCGGTCGGTCGGTCGGTGTGGATGATTTCGCTTTACGACTGATGAAAATTTAATAACCTCCGGATCTTGAGCCGGATATAAGGCCGGACCGGTACCTTTCATATCGAAGGAGTTAGTTCTCATCGTAAAGTTCGTGTACCGAAAAACAGAGCAATTTAGGATCCAATAATGCCTACACAAAGATAGAGGGTGAAATTATGGGCTGGCGGTGTCGCGTTTAGGGACTCGGCCGCCATCTTGATCATTCCGACGTAGCGCGACTCCTTCGACAAAGGCAATTCGAAAAATTACCTGAAACAGTAATTCGATAAAAGTTCCTATTTTTATTTTGTGTTGTGAAAATTTGAAAAATAATCAGGAGAATCTTTTGTTACTTTTTCTTAACGGAAATGATGTTCAACTGAACTGGTTTTGACTGCAAACCCAACTCCCGTCAAACTGATAGGATGAAGAGCGCTTCACTTTGCAAGTGAATTAATACACCGAAACTCGGGTTTTCCGTAATTTATTGAAGCCTCAATTGATGTACATATAATTTTTCAAAAGTATATTTGTTGTTGACGCGTGTAAACCAACGACGGAATTACCAAGATGACCGCTTCATTTCGAAGCTCGACTATGCGAATCCTCTAAAATAAAAATTACACGCGCTCTTTCTTCTAATAATAATGTGTACACACAAAAAATATCGCCTAATGGAAGTGGCTTTATTAGTGGGGAAAGCTACAGACATATTTTTAAGGGGGCCCGCCGGTCCAGTCAAAGACAGGATACAGACGATTCAGGCCTAAATACGCAGTCATTAAATCACAAATACGTGTGCTGCAGGCCAGATGCAACCGTGTGCAGGCATAGGCCAACATAGACCTCCGTGGTCGCCAAGAGGTCAAGGACTGTTTGGCGGGGAGAGGGTATGTAGTCGGAGGATAAGTGATGCAATTATTTCGGTTTCACGTAGAAATTTTAGGGGGATTCCCCGAAACACTTCATCGGATAAGGCAATAAATATAAATAAAATACCTTAATCTTTGAAGCTAAAGAAAATTGCCAGCGTGGCATGACACATTGTGTCAACCCCGGACCAAAAAAAATTCCCACGCAGAAACTCAGCTGCAATTAAGTTTGAAAAAATATGTCAAGTTAAAAACCTTGCGTCCATTTCTCGAGTCTCACATGTGTGATATTATTTTTCGTAGATATTAAAAAAACCATTAATTAAAAAAGCAATTTCTATATGTGCTTTCAGCTGGAAGCTCACGAGTGGATCCGCTATTGGCACCAAATGAGGCATTTGTCGGCTGTCGTTAAAGTGATTTTCTTCCAAATAGGACATCAAGGTTATCAATTGTTTATGCACAAAATATAACACGACACACATAAAAAATAAATCACCGAAACTGGAACGATGTAGAACGACGAGATTGAGAAATAAACTAACGAAAAATGATTAAAGCACGTTGGATGACCTGAAAACATGAAAATTTCATTTTCTTGAAGAAAATGGTAGTTGAGGCCACGACGGAGCGTTTTCTCCAAAAAAATGTAATTTCCACGCTTTCAACATTTCTACGCTTAGAACATTTCTATACCGTGGAGACCTTTCAAAGTCTCTATTTCTCAGGACATCAAGGGTACGAGTAATTCAATATTGGCAATCGAAAGCGTCTAGTGCAAGCGATTATCAACATAAAATCAATATTAACAAGGCCGATAACAGAACAAGAGATTGTTACGGTAGGGCGACCGTAGCCAAAAATCTTCGCCATCAAAAAAATGTATTACATCGCTCGGGTAATTATCTTCGGACACTAGTTCCGGGATAGAGGAATAAATTGGGCTCGGACAACGGTCGCTTACGTCATCAACCAGCCTCAACGCGCACTCTAATTGGACTCTTAATCGGTATCATCACAGACGCAGGGGGGCAAATGCGAGTTTCGCATTCAATTAGAACGGCTGTTGGAATTTCCGCTCGCCAGACCATGCTGCAAAGACGCGATTTGATGACGCAACCAAGACTTAATTATTCGTCGCACTGCAACGCGGTTACAGCATATTTTGACAGTCTTTTGGCAGCATCATAAAATGTCGCAGCAAATGAATTTTAAGTGTAAAAGATGATAAACTGAAAATCAATGTCAGTTATTCTTTCGGCTCAATTTATAATTCAGTTGTTGAGGTAGGGATTGAAAAACGATCAACTATCAAATGAAAATATTTTTTTTATAAATCAAGGTACTACGTTTTGAACTTAAATCACTTTGACACTTTTCAATATGCTATTGTAAAAGCATCTTATTTCATATGTTTATCATCTTTTATAACAAGAAATATCATCACTGATTATCAAATCGTTGCCCGATTTAAGTGGGCGAAATTCTTAAAATTAAGAAGTTACTTTCATACAGTGAGACTGTGCCGTCTTCTCTAAGAAAAGGGGCAGGGCAAAAAATATAGGTCTTCCTATGTTGTGTGTGTGTGTGTGTGTGTATATAGAGAAGATCCTGCTGGGGATTTCTGCAGGATACGAACGAAATTTATGGTCCGGCGCGAGGGGGCGGCAAGGTAGCGCTCGGGGGAGCGGCGCGAACGCCCCCACTCGGCACGGATCGGCGATGGGTGAGTGCATTCTCGGGCGTCCGAGAACCGATAAACACAGGGGTTTATTTTGGTACAAAACATTGAGGCGCAGTTTATGTTATCGCCAGAGCCGTATACCTTGTATGGCAACTAACTTTTGAAATATGAACACAGCTTTCATATTTACACAGATGGCTGGGCTTGTTGGTCCTGGCGATGGATGCACATCATGTACATGGGGCGGGGACTGCGACGCGATGCCGCAATCAGCCCATCGTGACTCACGCCGATTGGGTCCCATTTAGGGATTATTTTGTTATCGGAGTTCCAATTTTGCCACTAAACAATATTTACATGTTTTAACACTTCGTTATCCCCAAATAGCAATGTTCCCCATGCGAATATACAAATTATCTTCTTTGTGTCATTTAATTTTCTGACGCTAACTATTTTTTTAACAGTGCATGTTCTAATATCTGTAAAGCGGAAGCTCATCAAATGACCATGCGAACTAAATCGAATTTTTAGATATTCTGCGACGCACATTTCATACTTCAGGATCTATAAATATTATCCATGAATTCTTAAATCTTTTACATTTGAATGGATATGAAGAGGGGGGAAAATTATGAAACGGTCAGACGTCATTCGTATAAACGGAACACTTGAAAACGCAATACCACTACGCATTGCTTAAAGGTTAGATGCTGATTTTTATATGCTACCCTTGATACTATGGGTTTTCCCCAGAAGAATAAATGTCAAGTTTCTAATTCATCCGAGCAGGAGTGACTATTGTTAGAATCACGCACGATTTACGAATTTGCATTGTTCGTATCAACGCTGCAAACAACGGCAACCTCAGATGTGCAGACTGAGATACCAAATCCTGATTCAATGAATTTTGCTTTGTAGTGAGTGGCCCAACGACCCCTATACTTACTCAAAATAATGCTTCAAATAATAGCACCATTTTAAATTTTGAGTGACAGATACTCATCCTACAATCTCCTCAGTAGCCATGAACATGCGCAAGACATAAATTAAAGCAAGTTAAGTCGGTGCTCGCTAGAGGCTCGATTCATATTCGACAATACCCAAGATCATATTAAGATAAGGACTCAAAATAAAGTGTCTGGATGCTGGCTAATCGAAATTTTAATGAACTTAGTTTGAGCATAGCAGCATCTCTCTCAGCCCACAAAAACGCAAAAAAATATCTGATAAACAAAAGCATTTTGGGTTCTCGAACCGCCGAACAGCATACGGGACAATTTTAACTGGAGCACATGTTCCAGGTCTGTCGGCACACGCGTGCCCGGAGTCAACAGTTTTGATTAAAGTCAGCCTATGTACGGCAGTCGGCCGAAATAGTTTTCACGGAAAACAGTGCTGGTGTCAACAGACAATACTGGGGCCTGTGCAGTAGAGGAGTGCATACGCGGGTGATGTACCTGCGTGCCCACCGTGTGCGGCACTCTCACAATCGGTGGCTGGCGCGAAGGGTGACATGACGCATCTATGGAACATTCGGTTTTGGCATCCTCGTCAATACTCTGTAGAGAAGCCACGAAGCGCGCCAATAGTCTCCTGAGACCCGCGATAGAACGCCCAACTTTTCCTTGATTTCGGTTTCCCTTTCCCCAACTGAGTTGCAATTTCATTAGATGGTTAACATCTGAACAGGAGGTCTCCGGAAGATTTACCTGTACGGCCACGGCGATTTCTAAAACGCGGTTTGAATATTGATTCACATTATGCAAATTGAGGCGATAAATTTATTATTTATGATATCAGTCCAGTTTGCGTCTGATTTATGTCTGGCCAAGAGGCCACCAACGTCGCCGTCGGTGAGTGCCATTCGTCGTGCATTATTGCCATATCCGAAACGAAATTTGGCACGTCCAGTTATTAAGCCATTTTTTGTTTGTTGTCTAGTTCTAAATAGGTAACCAAAACGCACATTCATCCCGATTGGGTTGTCAAGTGTCCACGAGGACTACTGCCAATACGTTCGTTTAATGCAAATTTATGCAGCAGCAGCAGCAGCATGGTGGCCGTACTGGCGCATCTTTTGACTACGACATTTGTCATGATAACGTTCTCACTAATATATTTTGTCCCTGCCAAACCTACGCAAAGGGTGAACTTCACTTCTTTTCGTTTCTCTTCTCTCACGCGAGGGAGGCAAAAAGTGCTGGTGGTCCGAAACTGGCTTTTTTCGACCTGGCCGGGGCAAAGGCGCAGGGCGCAAAACCCACCATATAGATCCACCCACTCTCACTCGCGAACACATCACGAGTCGATCCCCAATTTAGAAACGCACGTCAGTGACGTCACGCGCCATGTAGAGCAGCAGGCGTCGACCGAAGAAGAAAACGCGAAGGAACACATTCTCATTTGAAAATTCTTCCAGCGCATGGGCGCGTTGGCACCTCTATGCTTTACTGCTAACTCTTCCGTCGCAAAGAATTTGACTGAAGAACTCAAAAGTTACGTGCACCCCAGCTCGAATGCCTCAGACACCTCCTCCTCAAATGATAAAAAATATTGACCAATGAAGTTAACCCTAAGAAAACATCTTGGTAGCACAAAATGGCCGTCGGGAAAACTCCTTGACGCTTTATGAAAAATATGACATAGAGGACGCCAGTGATCTATTGAAATACAATATAGTCGACTGAGTGGGAATTTTCGTAATTTCTAGCAACCACAAATTCTAATTCAATTTCTTAAATTAATCGCGCGTTGCGGATATTCATCCAATTCAGTGCTTCTATTCTGCACGGTCTCAGAGAACGAAAATGGCGTGTTGTTTAACACCACAACCAACCCTAAGCTTATTTTTTTTACCCCGTAAGTATGGCGTTTCTATCTGAATAGAAGCTAATAAGGATGTGTACGCCATTTCTTTATTACTCGAACTCAAAGGAGCGCTACCTAAACCGGAATGCGCCTTTTCAGAAATACCCAGATATACCCATTAACCTGTTCCCTTCTCCATTCAACGCTTTCGCCGTAAAAGATGCATTTTTCTCTCAGAATTCGGAATGAATCATTCGGTTGCCACGCCATTCACACAGGGTTGCGGTAGTCACAGCTTGGTAGTAGTTGTCATTTTGTATTCCTCGAAAATCATAAAACATTTTGTTTTTTCTTCTTCTATTTTAGGTATTTTTGGGATTCCGCTCCTTTTTTTTACTCCGGAATTTATGAGTCGCGGAGGTGTAGTGATTGCTGGAAGCTATCCCTGAATTTGACCGTGAACCTAATCTTTAATTTTATTATTTTTTATTTCTTCACGAGTATTTTGAAAATATTTTTCTGGAATACACACGAATAAAACATATTATAATTCGTTTTAAAAACGATTATTTTTCGATGAGATAGGATATTTCAATTGTCAAACGTTTGGAAATCTTAATTATATAAATTTAAAAATCTCATGTTGAGGTGCCACAGAATGACGTTATATGACGTGACGGATCTACAACTTTACTCACGTTACTCACGTACAAAATAGTTTTAAAAATAAATAGAAAATCCTTTCACAGCCACGACGGGGAACATGGCAACACTGCCCGCTCTAGCACGTGAGGGAACAGAGATTTAAAATATTTTAAAATGGTTTCGCACATTGAAAAATTACGCGATAAACGTAAACGATAAAGGTAAACGTGTAATTACAGTTTCATTTATTTTAATCAATTTAATAATCAATATTTTATTCCGGGTTTTTATATTTTATTCTTAATCCAGGTGAAGCCGGATAACCACCTAGTATTTCCATATTTTTAATTTCTAAATCGTTTTAAATATACCTGAGACAGCAATAACAAATTCGAAATAAAATGCTTTTGTGTTTTAAATAGATTAGATATTTAATTTGTAAAGCGTTCGAAAAACTATAAAATAAATTAAAAGACCAGTGTTTTATCGGCATGATACGTGAGGGAATGGGATTTTTTTCAAATATTTGAAAAACATTTCGCTGACATGACGGGGACTTTCGAGAGAAGCCGGGTAATTTCTCTAGTCAATTAAATAAAAACCATGCAAATAACGTCCTATTTATCACGTAATTTTAATTTTGGTTGAAGTAGTGAAGAATTCTTATTATTTATTTATTCATAAAAGATTCATTTCATTTAAGATTAACGCAATTTCAAAATAGAAAAAGATAAAGAAGCAAAAACAAAATATTAAGAGACTCATTTTCACAACGATTCCGCGGCTACGACAGCGCCACCAAGCGATCGTTTGACAAAACAAAAAGCCTCGAACGTCTGGTTTGGATTTCCAGTTGCTTCCACACTGTTTGCCATGTTCGTAAAAATGCATTCCTAGACACGTTGCATGTGGCCTTTGCAGGAGGCAGGTGACCTACTTGGTCGCCGAAAAACAGCTCTCGCAAACTGTCAAAAGGCAGACACACACACACATTCACACCGAGACCGCGCACCTATGACCAGGATAAATATCACATTTTCCCAGAATTCCAAATTTAACTGAATTATGGGCACTCCTTCCCCCCGAGAAGACGACGCAAAATATGCGAGAAAATTGTTACCTGAAAAGAAATAGAGACCGCATGCGGTGAGCGACATGCCGGTGTTATAAATATGCGTTTATCCGTGCATAAATAGACGCAGCTTGACGAAAAACTTCAAACGCGAGTGGCGCTGTACCCTAAAAGCCCGTTACACTATTTACCATTAACGTCACATCCTCTTGAAAACAAAATCTCAGAACATAATTTGTGGGAATATAAAAAAAGATTTTCTTTTTTGTTGTCGTTCTTGGCAATTAAACGAAACGATTTTCTTTGCAAGATGTGAATTGTCAGGGAGCGATTTTTTTTTTGGGCGTTAATGTCTGAAATTTGAGGCACTCATTTTATGATGGTCGAATAAATGAATTGTTCTGCGGTATTTAAAACAGACAAAACTTATTCGTGGGTTAAATTGAAAAATGCCAGCATTACAGGGCATAAAAATTATTATACTACAGTGAATTTAAAAAAATAAAATAAATAAAAAAGGATTTTGGAAAACATTGGAATAGGCATATTTGCTGTATGTGACTGCAAATAAATGAGAATCGCAAATTCGCAGAAAACCAGTGTATTTGTTTTCACAAAATGTGTTCCATATCAATAAAAAACAAAGTTACCAAGAAGTATAAATATATGTTAATTTATGGTATTACCATGTCACTATTTGCATCCCAAGTGGCACGAATAATATCAATGTCAATCTAGTCATACGAACGTGCACACTGTAATTGATATGCCTGATGAACAAGTTTACTCGGTTTCAAATGTTTTAAAATTACAAAGAGTGGCGCCAGCTTGTGCCAGCAGTCTTCATGCCATCAAGAAAAAAAGGATTGTGGCTCAACGTAATTTACCACACGGTGGTGAACTGGGCGTACCTGTTTTGCATATTTCAGGTGGATCATATTAGCAATGTTCGGATTATAAATAAGACTGGTCGAAAAACATCGTTAATATACTGAAGGTATATTTGTTATCACACAATGTATTTCTCATCAATAAAAAATAAAGTTACGAAAAAGGATATTAAGATATTGCCATATCACTAATAGCATCGCAAGTGGCATAAACAATACATGAGCTAAAACGCAAACTAGTAATACATGTGAAGATGACACCAAACGTCGTACCTGATGAACGAGTTTACGTTGTTTCAAATCTAAAATTATTATGAGTTCAACTTGTGTCAACAAACTTATACATATCATAAAAAAAATTATATCAGGGTGACCACAACTTCTTCCCATGCATTCCTTAAAGTTATCGATTTTTTCTGCTGTCTAATTCTGCCACATATTTTCCGTTATGGTCTTTTACAGTAAATACATGCTCCTAAACGTTCTATACTTCTTTCACCCTAAAAAATTATTTTCTTTCGATAGATTCCAGCTTATATTACCAGTTTGAAATTATTAAAAATTTTAATGAATTAATTACTCGTCAGAAAATATTCACAATTTATTGAATATTATAATTTTGAATCATCATCTCGTGTCAAAGGAATCTATATTTATGCAAATAATTTAACTGATATACTTGTTCTACATTTGCCCAGATTCTGGATCACTGAATTACTCGTAAAAAAATATTTAAATTTATTATAATTATTAATAATCATTTTTCACAAAAGAATCTATATTTATTCAAATGATTTTTTTAAAATTTTCAACCAACTGTAGTCAACCGCACTACAGGCGTTACGTGCGAGGGGCACGTCCAGTACCCCGGGATCGACATTTTCGAGAGCCCCAGCCGGAAATCGAACCCGGGACAGCCGAGCCACAATCAGTCGCTAAACCAACTGGGCTACGACGATTCGTTCGTTTTTAGTAGAATTTGACTTTGACTGATACACCAATTCTACATGTGTCCAGAATCTGGTTCAGTGGTCTCCACTAGCTATCCGACCCCATCCGAATCTGGTGCGGTCCGAATGTCACGGTTAATTCAGGACGTTGAAACACCCTCGGCCCCCATCACAAACGAAATACAAACGCACACATTTTCTTCGTACGCGAATCATTTAATGGATCCCCCATTCGTAATGCCGTGATCCACCTCTGGCCATACGAGGGCTTGGCTGCTGCTGGCGAATACGACCGAGACTGCTCCTCCACAGAGCGGCAATGACAAGCGTGGCGCATAAATATGCTCGCATAAATCTGTCATTCACACGCGGCGAGTGAACGCTGGGCGAAGCCGAGAGTCCCGTCGAGATGAGCCAGTCTTTTCGCCAGCAGCCATCGACAAAAAATCAGCGAGACGCTCCCCCTAACCTCCCACCCCACTCCCCCCACTCTCCGCCAACCACCTTCTCATTTGGGAGATGCCCCTCCGTGATGGCGCATAATTTCGACCCACGCAAATTGGAGCAGCGACTCAATGACCACGAGCCCAATTCAGAAACAAAATCGGAACGGTAACGCTATCAAGAAAGGAGATCTGGAAGTATTTGAATGAAATACATGCACAGCGACGGCTGCTTTTTTTTTGCGTCACCTTACTACAGCTGCACAAGAGGCCTGACCTTACTACAATTGACAATATCATAGCCCTACTTGCTGCTCGAGCACTATCCCGAGGCGCTGATATTCACCAGTACCCCGAGAGATCGTCTAACCGAGAGCTGAAGCCAGGAATTGATCCCGTGACAGTCGCACCTCTATTCCGTCTCAACCAATATCTATTTTGTCCTTTGAAAACTTTCAAAATTCGTTAACCGACCTTTCAAATTAGCGCCTTTTCGACCACGTCTACATTATTTGTACATCTTGGTAACCTGTTCAGCGCTTATTGGAAGTAATCCTGTTGGCAATCAGTACATGCACGTCGGTGTTGCGGGTAAGCTGGAAATGTCATGCTGCCCCTAACATCCACACAAATAGCACTGCAGAAGTGTAATACGAGGTTGCTGTTTGTCACGGGGCAGCACAGCGGCAAAGTTGAAGAGCGGAACACAAGATTGAGGGCCATGCTTGCATGTCCAGTGTGCATATGAACAATAATTCAATGAAACAGCCTAAATCAAAGCATCATTTGATAGACATGCGAATGCGATTCACTCCAGGAACAATGAAATCTATTTAACATTTGCCTTTCCACCAATGGTTTCAATAATTTGGTGAGAAAAAAATATTTTGAACAGAAAACAGCATCTCAAATCAGAAACTGGAGTAAGAGCTCATTTCTTAAGTTCTACTGACGTCGAGAGATTTTCAGGTACCCTGTACGAAAAGACAAATCTAAAACGCATGCATAGCAATTTTCCGATTTCATGGCGTGTGATGAAACGACTTTTCGAGATATCGAAGCCGCGAATCGACTGCATAATAGAGAATCTGTGACGTCATTGGCATCGGGACATCGCAAAGCGAACAAGAAAAAAATCATTTTTGAACAACGATCCAATTGTCGCGCCCGAAATCAATTTTTGGCACCGACTCTTGTCGCACACTTCGGAAGGAGTTCCTCGTACAAGGCGGTGACGCGCGCTATTCCATTGAGAAAAAAGTTCATTAGAGAATTAAGACATGCGCATTTTGGAATGTGCCGACGCGGCACTTGGCGAGCGACTGGTCATAAAATACAGAATGGAAAACGACCCCAGAAAGAAAAAAATGAATGGAAGTTTCGTTCCCTCGGAGACGCCAGATCAGAGGGGGCGAGCTCCGAACCCACGCGTGATCGTAAATTGTCTAGAGTTCGACAGAGTCTATTCGGATCCTGCGTCACACCTTAAAAAAAGTTCGGCACTGACAGAATCAAAAAAGAGAAAAAAAAAATCATGATTTTTGTCTTGCCTCACATAACGCTGTTTAGAAAACCAAACAAAATTGATTGAAAATCGAAAAAGGCGATCAGAAAAATTTCGATTTCGATTGCTCCTTAAATCTACTGAGACACAAAGTGATCCTACGATCATAATGTTAAGACTGACAGCCGCTAAGGTCGCTTTGAACCCATAACCTTTTTCACGGTTGATACTATTTCTTGGATCACACTCTGGATCATGCGAACCTATCGGCGAATGGGTTTTGCGACTGATATGTGCATTTCACCAAACGGGAATGGAAAGAAAAAAAGAAACGGTAGTGACATCTAGGAATTCCAACGATTCGAGGCAGTTTGCATACGCCCCGCTTTATCCTCCAAATATAATAATAAAAACTAAAAAACCACCGTTTCGACTATTAAACCGAGCAGGCAAATAACGCAGCAGGTCACCAGCATATCTTCTGACTTTTTTTCTTCCTTCCATCCATTCTTTATCCATTGCTGTTGCTACGAGGACATGCCGACGCGAAGGTCGAAATTGCGCAATCTTCGCTCTCTCTCTCTCTCGACAAAAATCCAGCGCCATTTTAGGAATGTCGTTTTTAATAGTTTAGCTCACGAAGGTTTTTTGGCGCTTTTTAAGCACATTTAATACACGGCGAAACTGCGCATATCCAACGCAAACATGAAGATTCTGGCAGAAAGTGAAATAACACTGGTGAAAAAACACCATCAAGAATTCACAACAATCGCGACGGCAGCCATGGTATGCGGGTTCCATACCCCCCAACAACATTCACTGGCTGGTGGCCATAGACGACCATAGTCTGCCTGATGTGGCCAGTCTCCATCACACACGACCCAACAAATAGATCAGTTTGGGACGTCACGCTTAAGGTTGGCCACAGTTTAGAAATTGAAGCTATGGAAAATCGACGGACAATCACATTTTATTCAGAGGAATTATCTATTTTGTTCATCCGTCCCGTAAATGTCACACGAGTAAACCGATTCGGGCTCGAACCCACAACCCCCTATCAGTGGAAATCCACTATACGAACAAAGGGATGACCTTTCTTTAAAGAAAATCGTAATGTCAGATGATTTGAGAATGTTATGGCATTTTTAGCTCATTGGAATTCCCCTCTTTCCTCACGGGCATCTGAATATTGGCCAGATGTCAAAATTGGGAAAATTGTGAGACAGGCTCCTTCCTACTAAGTGTAGAAGAGCGGGAGCTGCATTGTAGATGTGACTCGTACTTCAACTCCTATTTCCCCAGAGTGTGTCGACAGTGGAATAGCCTTAATGAGTCTCAAGCCAAGAGCCTGTTAGGATAGGACAACCCCACCTTTGTCCTTAACTGGTCATTCGACCCCGCCATAGATCGACCCCATCAGGGGCTGCTTGTGGGTACATAATGTAATTGTAATTGCCGTGTCAAGAGTTCACAACAAACTGATATAGGACCCGAAGAGTTTCTTTTACGTGTATTCTATTATATCCAGGAGCAATCTATAGATGTCGAAATGCTCGAGACATTCCCCGACCGGTGAAAAAAAATTAAAATAACAGAAGGAAAAAAAATGCAAGTGGCCTCTTTCTAGACACGAGACGGAGGGGGGAAAAAGTGCCCTTCGCCCGCGACAACCTTAAAAAAAGTGTTGGTGCAAAAACAAGAAGAAAGGGCGCCCAGTATGCACGATAACCAACTTGAAAATTCCTCCTGAGACTCAAAAATCGAGCTCATCGCCATCGCTCGTCCATTCCGTTACTCATTCTTGTCATTGCAATGTGGCGCTGCGGGCGCTCGCGGCACTTCAGGCGACATGAGCGACATCCAATTACAGAGTATTTTAAGAATTATAAAAATTCTAAATTATAAAAAAAAAAGATTTGCGCTAACCGAATATAGGACGCCGTTTGGACGTGGGACTCTGTAGGATATCATAGGAGCACGATGGCCGCGCTCGCTTATTTAGAGAAGGCCTGCGACAGGATCAACAAAATCATTCGTGCGACTGGTTTATGATGCGACGATATGAAGAGGGTTAGAAAAATATTTATTTGTTGACGATTTTGACGGCGCTCGGCGCCAACAACACAATCTGGCGGCGTTAACTGCTGCCGAGACGCCGACCAATCAAAATTTGGTGTGACACTGGCAAAAAAATGACGGCGACATTCGAGATTCCAATCTCGGCCACGCGACATCTATAAACTGATGAAAATCATAAATAGTGACCATAATTGCGGCGCCGAATCGGGGAAAACCAACATGAGCACTGAGAATCACCAATTTCCAGAAATGGTGAGAGGTATCAACCCACGGGACGGCAAATAAAACATTTCCAGCTAGGAACCATGTATCATAATCTATTTTAGAAAGGCGACGTGAATGTAATAAAAAAAATGAATAATCTTTGGTACAAGTAAGCTCTACATTATCTGTTCGTGTGCATCCACATCGCTAATGAGTTCCGTCCGTCCCAAAATAAATTTTATTTACATGCATGACCTGCGTTTTCGCGTCTACTATGCACATGTCAACAAATTACTGCAGTGGCTGTTATAAGAGAAATCAAAAATTCTGACCAAATTTGGCGATTTGAAACATTGACTCTTTCTTATTTTGCATGTCTCGAGAAACTTTCGAGACATGCAAAAGAAGACAACAATACATCGAATGATAAATAGTCGAAAATTGAAACCCGGGCATCCAATATTTTTTCCTCCAATTGATTTCCACAAATGAGTAAAACGATACAGATATATTACCAATCGGGAGAAACAAAATAACTCTCCCATTAGAATTGTCAATGTAGTTGTAGTGCAACATGATTGTTAGATTAAAACCGATGAAGTCTTGAAATCAGGTTTGCAAATCAGAAAAACGGTTTTTCAAAATCCGAAAAGGTGAGCATTACGACTTAACGGCTCGTACGAGTAAAAAAAGAAAAAGAAGAAAAAAGCTAAATTTACTAAGCAAGCGAGAAAATCGGCTTGTCTGAATTTAGCGCCAGGCGATCTATTTGTGGGTTCGCCCGACAGCGGAAAGAACGCGAAACGTGTGGGCGGTTACATATATCGTGACGTGTTGATGCTGATGATGATCATCCGTTTTTCGAGCAAAACGCCCGCGCTTGAAATATTGCCGGCGACTTGGTGGGGAGCCTTGTTGGCTCTCGAGTCTACGGATCGCGTGAACAAGATAATGTGGCGGCGACAAGTGAAACCAGACGGAAACTAAATGGAAATCCCCCAAAACAAAAAATAATTTGCAAAAACGTCAGGCAAGTTTGGACTTCCGCCTGACCGCACCCGTAACAAGGAACATCTTAATTGTGTTTGTTTTATTTTTGACTTAAAATCGGGCAATACTGGTTCAAAATTATTGGAGCCTCTTCAATTAAACCCAGTATCTGAAAACATCTATGTTATGAATTTTGCATCCGCGATGATCGAAAGACTGAAAGCCTAATTGCAGGTAATGATATTACCTGCAATTAAGCTCCAACTCACACCATTTATAACTATACCATCTATAATTAACCAATGCACCAACAGACTGAACAGCAAATCTCGATGTTCGAATTCCCCGCGCCGGGAATCGAACCCGGGACCGGGAATTTAAATATCTAGTCTGTTTAAAACACAAAAGCATTTTATTCCGAATTTGTTCAATAGCCGTATCAGGTATTAAACGATTTACAATATTAGAAAATATTGATGGCATTGGTAGCACCGTGATAGCAACAGCGCCAGTTTGGAGAAGTGGAGACGCCGTATGTAAATTTTTCTGAGAAGTGTTGTTTTTAAGAAACTTTAAATGGCTAATTTATCGCGAAATACGCTAAATCGAGTTCTGAAATTTGGTCGCTAGACTACAAATTTGAGGACACGTAGAATAAAACGGATGTCTAGGTAAAAGACAAACGGGCCATATTGTTTGACGGGCCAGAATGATTTTGGCGGCATTAGTAACCGAGCACACGTAAATACTTCCTATACAGTATATCATGACTGGTGCAAGTAAAATTCGTCTGGAAAACCCTTTTTCTATATCCGGTTAACTAGACACGTATCAAACCTAACACCTTGAATAGGAAATTCAAAAATCTGGAAATACTCGGGTCAGTGCGGCACAGATTCAGTTGAGAGTGACCCATCTGCGTTAACTGGTCAATACGAAATTTACCTAAACCACTTTATGCCTTGCCTCCAATTCCTTGAAACCAAATATCGATAAACAGCACGCAGGTCAATCCAAATGACCCGTCCACCTTTTCTGTTAGGTGGTATACGGTGCGGGATCGAGTCGGACGGGTCAGTCCCCGGGTGCGCGCCAGTGGGTTGCAAAGCAAAATAGTTAGATTTCGACACCTCTCTGTTTGTCTAAACGCGGCACGCGTCGCCGAGACTGAGCAGGCCCGTCCACATGAACATTCGGCGACGGTCGTCGAGGAGACAGAGCACCCCGTTGTCGCTGAATGCAAAAATGTCGGCGCTCGTCACGTGTGTCGCCCGACGGCGACGATCGCGAGCGATGTGGGGTGACATGACCCCCGCAACGCCACGCAAGAACCCATAAAAATTGGCGCCAGACATAAATAGCTGTTTATCACATCTTCCAAACTGCGAATGCCCTGACCCCGTCACAGTATATAGAGGCTATATGGAATTTTTTTCTTTCCATTCCAGCTTGGCTGCAAGTTCTCCCATATATTTGTGCTACGGGCCAGGGTTCGCAATAAAAGGCAAAACCGGGATTGGCCGGACTTCCTCTTGCGCATAAGAGGCACCACCGATGTGGAGGTCGCGCGGACGCGTCGGAAAAACGACGTTAATGGATATAGGCGCCGCGATTCGTCACAAAACAAAATGTGACAACACCCCCACACATGGCTAATAGTCTGTTTCATCTCTGTCTTAGGGGTTTCATATCGCCCTAGCAGCACCACACTAATGATGATAGAATTTACTCTTACTTAAGTTGCTGAGACAGAGATGATGCAATTGCAAGAACAGCAGCATCCGATTTAAGAGATCTGAAAAGTAGGAGTCCAAAAGTTTAACACGATCATCGTAACAATTCATTTTTTTTAATTCACTGTAGTGTAAATCACAACAAGAGTTTCTGTACAACTCTCGGTGTCCTCGACACTGCGAGTTTAAGAGGTCCATTTGAGGAACCATTTTGCTTTAGTCAATGCCACAAGGTGCGTAATTCTAGCTATGATTGCGTTCTCTCTAGATGCCACACTAAATAAATTTGGTGTGTATAGATGGCGCCACAAGTGTGTCACAGAATAACATGGTCAAGTAAATTGGTCGGAGAAGAATGCGCGAACTACAGCTCAGCCGTTTCGCGTCAACATTTTTGTTTTTCATATTTGAACAAAAAAAATTGAACATCACTGAAAAGAGATTGAAAGATTTTTTAATGAAATATAATTTTTCAGTATTTTGCATTATTCAACATTATTCAAATATCAAAAACAACCCTTACGAATAGCGCGAGATGAAGCCACCCTATATGATTTGCAGGGGTTTCAGTGCAAGACCGCATCGATAGATCCCCCCCCCCCAAAGAGTTGAAGAGTCGAGAATGAGCACCCGGGAGCCAACATTCCGCGAAGAAGATTCCTGAAGACATTCCATTAGGCCATGCAGCAGATATATATTCCTTCTCCCCCCTCGGCAACAACGCCCGCGCCGTCGCCAGATCAGCGTGGCGGGGCGTGGGCTTTTTGGTTGATGAACACCTATTTACAAATGGGCTCACGAATCAAAACTTCCTCGTCAGTCGCGGCCCTGCGGTTACAGAGTTGGACGGTGCCAACATTCGCCAGTGTGGTCCCCTGGGACGGCCATATACTGTAAACTATCGCTGCGCTGACAACGAAAGCATCCTCAGTCCTCACCCTACTTGAATACCCGTTACATCTGGGTTTTTAATTTTTTTTTGAAGGGTTTCGGAAATGGTTTGTACACTTACGCAATCAAAGAGTTTGATGTGACCATTTTCAAAGTATCATAGTTGATGGAATTTTGATTCAATGCGGATTTTACCCCGATTGTTCCTTGCGTTGCTTGAGGAGTCGGTAATTATTCTACCTTCGGTTTTGGCAGACTTAATCATATTGAACTATCGGATATATCAGCTGCATTACCTGATTAATCGTAAGGTTGGAAAGACCGCAGCCAAGAGGCGTCGCGACATTGGATCAATATCATCAATTGCATCGAAAATTACAGTCATGTTAAATTGTTTCTAGAAAATTGCAAAAGATGAATCAACTCAAAGAAACGAAAAATCAGAATATTGTTCGATGTTCCAGGTTCTCAATCCACTTTTGCCATCATTTATTTATTTTTTCATCTTGTTCTGCTGTAGTCAACAGCACTATATCCCTCATGGTGCTTATGCGAGAGGCACGACCAGTACCCCGGGATCGAAATTTTCGAGAGCCCGCGCCGGGAATTGAACCCGGGACCGCCGTTAATTTTACTTGCAGTAAACATGATATGAAAGAATATATATTTGAGTTTTGGCATATTTCTACGGCGAGGTACCAGAAAGCTGGTGACCAACAACAGCATAACATCCAGCTTTTGAAAATCATGGTTCGATCCCTCGAGCCATCAATGAGGATCTCTGATCGCTCACCGCGTAAGAGTTAGTTAACTGGAAAACATTGCATATTTTGGTGGAATAGAAAATCTGAAGCACGCCCACACACCCCACGGAAATTTGAAATGCCTAATAAAAATGGGCACTTAGCCATGTGCGACCGAAATACTACCGTGAAAATGCCGAGTGTAGTAGACGCCACACGTCTCGTCACACCGATAAATCAACTCGACGGCTTGGACCACATTATTTGGCAATAACAACATATGAATTCTTGCAATACTCAAAATATTAAAAGAAAGGGGCACGCTAATAGCGCTGAAAGAATTTGGGACTTCCTTGTTGGCCTACCCTAATTGGTAGAAGAGCGGAAGATTGGAGATTGGCTAAAGAGGCATGTGGGTTCGAACCCAAATTGGTTCGATATATGCAAAACTGTTACAATACGGACAAGAAACGAATTTTGTATCTCACAAAATCACTAATTCAATATTTATTTTTCATGTGTCAGTCAGCTCTCACTATTTCCTTTTCAATAAATTGACTCAGCGTGCTCCTAGTACAAAATTCCATGAACAGCGATCACCTCAGTGGTTTCCAATAATTGAGCGGACAGTCCTAGCTAATTGATATTCCAGATACAGTTCTGGTCTGCGTCCAGCCGTTTTTCTCTGTATGTCTGTCGGAAATGCGAATATCGCCAGCTGGCAGTCGATGTGGAGAAATTTCATCGACAGATCACGAACTAAAATTCCGGGATCTCCAGTCCACGTCTCGCCACATGCGTCCGTCCACGCTCCCCTCCTCCCCTCACCCTCCTCCGAACGCGCGCCCAATGTAACGCGGTCCCATTTTTTTGTCCTTCCCAGATTCTGACAAACCGGTCCCTGTCGCGTATTATTATTATTATTATTATAACCCAGGCTAGCTATATACGGGCCAACGCATATGGGGATTTCCCAATGTCCCCCGCCACCAGCAAGCGTCTTCAGTGGTGCCCCCCCCCCCTTCCCACAAAAAAACAACTCAATTTGTTATATCGAGAGGCACAATCATGGGCCCATAAACAAACACAATAGCATCGTAAACGTAGACACGACTATATAATTATCTGATGATGCTCCCCACCATCCACCTTTATATTCGGCCTGACGTTCAATATGAAAAAAAAAACGGAGGTTATAAATGTACACTTAAAATCACTTAGGTGCTTGAACGCACACACTCGACTTCGGTGCATTGCTTACGTCAGTGGTGATGCTGTATTGACGTTAGACGTGCGCAGACGGGAGGGGTATACTATTATTATTTTAACTATATCAGGGGAAAGGGTTCGTAGATGCCCTGTCCTGAGCTAAACTTGATGAGGCTTCTTGCCGTGTCTAGAATTTTTTTATTGGCGCCTCTTGTTATCCTTTACCACTGGATGACGTTGCTTGTTGTGACCGTTGTCCAAAATCTAAAGAAACAAATTGATTTCAATTTTGTTTTTTGATTTTTAAATTTAATAAGTTTCAGTCAGCGGAAGCACACAATCGGTGTTATTAAGTCGATATTTGTGTCAACGTATTTAGACGTAAATGCACAATAGTTTATGTTTAGTCTGTGTTTCGCACAGGGTATGGCGCAACATTATTTAATGCGAACAGCCAATACTGAAAACTAAAATAAAGTTTGCTCAGATAAGACATACACCGTCTACGAAGCTCATCTTACGTTCAAACAAACTTCAAAAAATATTTTTAGTCCTTTTTTTTAGGTGGTACGACAATAAATTCAGGAAAACATGGCAGCTATACCAGTTCTCTACCAGGCTCTACCAGTGCTGTCAGTTAAAAAATACCGGTTTATAAAATAATAGGTTAGCTCAGACGGCTGTTTGGGGAGGGGGACATGACCGCCGCGCCACCTAGCGTCGGTGACACCAAGTGTGACGTCACCTGGTTCCCTCTTCTCTCAAATCGATACCTACGTAATAGATAAGGCCTGGCGACTGGATTTGTGACGCAAGGGAACCATACTCAGAAGTGAAAGGTTAAATCAATATGATTTATTAGAAGAATATCAAACACGCCGATAGATGGAACAGCATATAGTCGATTCAATCGTCGATTGGAAAAAATATTTTTTTGTTCAATAGTTCAAATGTCTAGCTACTACTGGGAACGTAAATGTCAAGTAGACGCCGATTCAACGTCTAAGTCAAGTTAGCTAAACTAAACACAAACGACAAACATAGCCTCTGATCTATTGAATGAAATTAATTCGGAGGCACTTCAAAGTAAATGGACTATCAGTTTTTATTAATATCACTCGATCGTGCCTGTCACTATAAGTCGTTCTGATTAACTCGGGAGAACGATTGTCGGTCCATTGCAGACGTGACTGTACGAACCAAACGGCGTTCCTCCAGTACTCCATTCAACACAACAAAAAAGAAAAATGCCAATTGTTGCTGAATGTGCCTGCCTCTCTATACTCATGAAAACCAGAGAATGAAGTAGTGTGCGATGTGGTGTAATTGAGATTTCAGGCCCCAGCACGGCAAATTGAGGAGTCTTACTTCAGGAAGCATGACGAATCTATCAAAATATTGAGTGTTCACGATTTCCAGTATCACCTTTTCGCAATTACAATTTGCGACATCCATCACACCATCTCTGTACTTGTAGCCCAAGTCCAAATGTATTCTTGTGAGCAAATATTCGACAATGGAAGGGGGGGAAGCTGAGATAAATTCGCCACTGGCCAGCAGATTCGATCAGCCCATCTTCGTAGCACGTAGATTGTCCACTTAACCAAATAACTTTCTCGGATAATTTTTATGGCTATCGCTTGGCGCTTGTTTTTTTTTATATTTGCGGCCTGTAATGAAATTAACAAGAAACGCTGTTCTTTAGAGTGTCTGATACATTTTTTTCTCCAAACATAAAAGCTTACTTATCGTTTAGATAGGCTGAGAAATTCGGTTTTATATACATCTGCACATGCAGTAGACATGTAGGCGGCGTCCCCCATATTAATTAAGTTATTTCTGTGTGTGTTTCCGTGAAGCACTTGCTGAGGAGACCGACCCTTATACGGATCGGTATACGCTCCTCCGCCAATGATGTGCCGGTAAACACAGTACATGCAATCGGTATACGCTCCTCCGCCAATGATGTGCCGGTAAACACAGTACATGCAATACGCTTGCGCGTTTCAACGCCACCTAATGATAAAGCGTGTTGCGAAAACGCAATCCGGGAAAATCTGGAGCAAATTTGATGAGGCAAAAAAAAAGTGCGCTGCTCGATCTCGGTATCGAATTGTCTGAAGTTAGTTGTGCTGGCGATTTCAAGATTGTGTTGGCAAAATCGTCACGCTCCACAATAGCAGTCAGCGCTCGAAAATAAATGCCCAACTACATACAAGATCGTAAAAAGAGAATTAAAAAGGTCCAAATAGAGATGTAGGCACGTATAGACTGGACACGCCATAAACAAATAGGATATTGGGGGGTGAGTCACTAGTAAAAACTGCGACTGTTCTTACACCGAATGTCGCCTCCAAGAAAACTATGAAATTCGAGATTTGAACGTGTCAGTCAGCCGCTCATCAATTACCAAAGTGTATGGCAAAAGCCGATCTGCAAGACACGGTTAAACCGAATCCTTCAGAAGAACCCCCAAAATGGAAGGTGGCCATTCTCGCTCTAGTCTCAGACCTTAACCTCAGGAACTAAGTATTTTATATATTTTTTTAATGTAGCAGTGGAAAAGTACAAAGAATAATATTTCTTGAAAGAAAAAAGAAAGATGGTCGATATTCAATCATGCATAATAAATCAAATGTCTATTGCAACGTTTTGAAACCCCTTAAAATCTCTGAAAAGTTTTATGATTGATTTAAAAAAATAATTGCAACGTGCTGGGATAGATCCTTAATTTGAATGGGCGCACTGTACCGAAGCACTAGATGGCGTTCATTTCATCATGTAACTAGATGAGGTCAGGAGGATATTTGCGAGACTTTTGGCGCTTGGTCCGCCAAATTAAAATTCATCGCTCGGAGGGTTAGATGAGCGCAATGGACGATTGACCTAAAAACAAATTATCGATAAACGATTTAGAAAATTGCAACGAATCAATTGATTCTCTGCAACGCCACCGGAGGGCACAAGTGAGCATTCACCAAGACGTCAGATGTGTCAAATGGTAGTGCGACGCAGTTCTCAATTTGTGGTCTGACGCTTTCTTGCAGATTCAGTCGCCACATCGTAATCAGTCAATTTACGTATTCGCCGAACAACTAACTGAGTGGTCGTGCGTTGATGAGTGCGGCGTGAAGATGTATTTTTACACCCATTAAGAGCACATCTGGTGAACACACACACACACGGTGGCATACCGAAATGTTTCGTAAATGCCAAGGTCAGCAAATGCCAAGTTGTGGTCCCCCCGAAAAAAAAAAGTCATTAGCTGACCGGATTTCGAGAAGATATTCGACAAATGTCAAATCCGTGATCTTGCCATGTGCCAAGTGTCCCGCCGATGAGGCATCACTTGGGGAAAGGGAGAGGGGTGGGAGGCGAGTCGGCACGCGTGAATGTCGACGCGTTGGAATGCCGGGTCAGAGATCGCATGCCCTTCTCGGTCACAGCGACACCTTGGCGACGGCGCCTTTGAGCGACACCTTTCCTTATCGCCCAGGGCTATTGTCAAATACGGATCAGATTCGGGACGGCCTGTGGTCGATGTCACCAGCTGCACTGATACTCGAAGAAAATGTGACGATCTGTGAGCTCTATTTTTGCTTTTATTATAATGAATAATTTTAATCACAATAGAACAAATACGGTGTCGACAGAACCTTGGTAAATCGACGACGAGCTGACGAGGCTCCAAGAATAAAAATATATAATAAACTGAGTTTTTTATAGTAAATTTGAGCAGAAGCAGCAGTCCAAAATATCGATCCGCAATCAATTGCTCCTCTATAGATTGTATCCCAGGCCGAAAAACACTGCTCCAAATTGTCACCCTGGGCACTTCAAAAGCCACCACGACTTAACCAGAGGCGACGACCATTGCGTCTAACTGACGCAAACAACCAATATGACATGCACGTCCACCTCAATCAGGATTGGATTCCTGAAGCGGTAAACAATGTCATTACAACCGATATCAAAATACCATGATTTAATTTATTTTGAGCAGAATCTACAAATTTGAACTTATGCAATTACAAACAAAATCTGCATCGACACACAACCGACCACCAGCACCAATGCAACATGATTCGACCTTATTTTTCATGTCTTGCCCTGCGCAGACGCAGATCAACAAAAATTGGACGGGCATTGGACATAGCACTTGTATTAACCTGATGCTGAACAATTAAGATTTCAAAAGCGGCTACTATTCGGTATATCTAGGTAACAAGTTATCGCTGAATTTGCAACTGGTTAATATTAGTAGCAAAAAAAAACAATATTTAAAAACCCCAAAATAGCGCCCCTGGACGTGATTGCAATTTCTTACTTCTGGAGAGAAAAAAAAGTGTCAAAATCGCAGGGCCACCGACAGTTTCCGACAACATTTCCCTTGTGTGGTATGATAAGAACTCACGATTACCAACACTCTCCTAGGATCCAAATCGAAACGGTTAGGACCGCAACGGAACTAATGTTTTTTCTTTTCCCTATGCGCGCCTACGGTGAGCTCGCTTTCCAAGGGGTCTCGGGAACACGTAGTCAGGGTCGAATGTAAGAGCAAGTCCTCATTAGCACACGAACGTCTATATATTATTAGCTCAATCAATTTTGCAATTGTTGATAATGGTTTACACATTCTGTCCTCATTTCTTCGATCGAGACGGCCTTTTTTTATTCTTTCAAAAGGGAGATTTCGTGTGAGACGGCAAAAAATAACCTGCGGGGCTGACGAGAACATGAACGTCACGGAAACACAGGCTAAACATACCAATGCCATTGGCATGACACTCGATGCTCGATACAACAGGAATAATTTTCTTTTAAATTGAGGTTACGTCAAAGCTGATAGCTGATACGCTTTAAAGATAAAAAAAATATGAAACGAGAGTCCGTTTTTAGTCTCAATTTGAAATCACTTTAATCAAATTGAGACACCAGCATTTAAAAAAATATTAAACATATGTACCTCTAAAGAATTGGCTACTGTTCATTTGACTGAAGTACAGGTACTTGGGCGCTTCGTCTAAATGTTACAAGCCACAACGATCAAACCTCGGAACGTTTAAACTAATGGTATTGTTACTTGAAAAATTACTGTACGACAGGACAAATTAAGATGAATGAAAGATGATCAAGTGACAAATACAATTCAGACAAAAAATCAAGTTGGCGTCATCGAAAATTATGGTTTCGAAGAATTCGGGATATGCATAATTACTCATATCTCTGAAGTAGTCAAGCGTTCATTTTTCTTCCTTTCTTCCAGTCCAGTGCCAGTCTAGTGTCTTGTCGTTCTGACGACATAGTATTATTGATTTTCCATAGGAACACTCCTTGTCCAATATTTAGAAAGAAATTGTTGATGAATGAAGGAGGGGAGCCACAATAAAAATCAATTTATAATTCAGGGCACAACTCCCGCTAAGGGGAAAACCCAGGAGCCACCGCGATCGGACGACGATTAAATCGGGACAACCTGCGTCACACCGGCCGAGGCTAAACACGGCAAGGAGCATTGGAGTGACTTTCGAATGCCGATCGCAGACTTTCTAATCCGCTAAAAGCCTTTTTTGTGTCGAGATTATTAATTCGCAGCGGACAGCGGGGACAGAGATACATGATTACATGTACAGTGACGACCTCCAAACAAGGTCCGAATGACCTCTAAACGGCTTCCACATTCGAGAGCTCAATTATCGATATTAAGATTCGAGAGCTCCTTTCGACGTGGTCTTACGTGGGATGAGGCTTCGCTTTAACACGCAGGAAGTGACGTCCTCACACGCAAATGATCGTGCAAACTGGCTATTTTAGAGGTGACGTTTAGTGTCATGTTAGCGTGTATAATTATTATTACACCAGTGATCGCGGGTTCAATTCCCAGCCGAGAGACCTCAGGAATTATTAAAAATTCCTATGCTTCAGAACATATAATATATACATATAATATGTACTTCAGAACGGAAGTAAATTATGTGCACGCGAAAGACTAACCAAAAACTACCTATAGGTTAGACCCCAAAATGTCAAAATCGTAGCTCAGGTTAGACCTGAGCTAGGAAAAATGGAAAAGCCTCAAAGGTGTGTACTGATACATTTAGTGTGGCCTAAAACCCCATTACCATGTATACTTCATTCAAAAAGTTCATAGAATTTTTTTTTAACGAGTTACAATCAGAAATTCGGCAACGAACATAAAATTTTAACAACCTTCTCGAAGATAAATAAAGAACACACACACAGACAAACGTACGAACTCAGTACAGAATACAGAGTATTGCCCAAAAACAAATTCATGCGATTCAATATCAGAAGTACATATAATGATTAAATATGTGATGGCATGTGATTTTTGTTGGTCACACTGCATCTATTGAATAGTTGGTAAATTGTATGTAATATACATATTGAATATGAAATTCGTATGGAATGCGATCTCATAAACAAACAAGGACCCTCAAGTACCCAGTGCTCGAATTAGAAAAGAGGTTGAGCGCGCCACCAATCGAACTGAAAACTCAAGATTTGAGTGAATGATTTACTTCATGAAAACTGGATGACGAGTGAGTACGCATGATCACAAAACAAACAAATAGAAATTATCGCGCTGAGAATAAACTGCAAATGAGATCCCCGGCTAATCATTAATTGTACCGGATCTAATGGACTAGTTTTTAGATTTGTCCGAAACCCCCGAGACAAGTTGCACTAGTGTTCAAACAGTTGTACAATTTTCAAAATATCCAGAAATCACATACGATAATGAACTCAAAGTAAACGAGTAATAACCCTACCAACCCCAGAACACGGCTGGGGGGAACGACGACTTCCGAGATGGCATCAAAGCCCAACAATAAATTTGAAGAAATTAAAAATATTTTTTTAGAGTATGTACGCGCACGTATTTTAAGAAAATTCAAAAATGGGAAAAATATCATCAAAGAGAAGCAATCTTCAAGATAACAATCGTGGGAAATTCTTATGCGTGACTTCAATTTGCGAGTGATTCGCCTCTGCAAGCTTCCAAATGGTCAAATGTAAAAACTCCCATTTAAAAAAAGTCTTTGCATATACGATTACAGGCCAGCGATAGCCGACATGAAATGAGCAAAGGGGTCAACAACCCGACAGGGCGCAACGGGGCGGCCAAAAAGAAAAACACAACTGCTACATGAGTTTGATTGGGAGGCTCGCATAGATCAATTCGGATACGTTCAGTAGACAAAAAATGATGTAAGAGCTCTCTCTCTCTCCCTCTCTCATTTTGCGTCTTTGGGCGGATGTCTATTTATCCTCCTGAGAAAACGGGGTCCTGTATTTTAGCACGTTCCATAATGTTTATTTTGAATTTCGTGAAATCAGTCCACGAGAGTTGCATTCGAGATTCGTAAAACTCAGCTGAGTGAGGACAAGTACGACTCGTCGTAGCTCAGTTGGTATTGCGGCTGTGGCTCGGCGGTCCCAGGCTCGATTCCCGGCGCGGGTTCTCGATTATTTTATCCCGGGGTACAGAAACTCCTGTAGTGTAGTGACTACAGTGAAGTAAAAAAAGTATATTTTACAATAATAGGAAATAACCTCCCTGGACAAAAAATAACATAGTTTGTTTATATTGGAACTTTGCGCTATTTTTGACGCAAATTAGGCTAGTTGTCAAATTAAATTGATTTTTAAAAAGTACATGTAATGCGAAGTAACGCTGTTGTAAGGTACTTGTAGTCGTTGTACATTAAGAAGTCATGGCCAATGCTTCTTAACGCGCTAATGGTGGGACACACCCCAAAAATAAAATCGCGCGGTAACTTCAGATTTGATTACCTGGGAACCCACACCTGAAGGATACAAAAAAGCCATTAATTTTATATAGTTATTTCTCTTCGTCATATATTTTTTAATGCAAATGGAAAAATAGTGTTATGCTGTTGGCGAAAAAAAAACTTCTCTTAATCAGATTAGCAGATGGCTAATTAAAAAAAAGTCCGTCAAAAACTTTCACGCCACTGCAATACCGATGTATTAAAATAATCATTGTTTCATTGCTTTTTTTCAATAACGAACGAGTTCTACAAACAAAACTGAAACATAAACTGCAAAAAAAATTCATCACGTGTGCGAGTCTGTCCAAACAAAATGACATTTCTATGGAGCCAAACGAGAAATGATCGATTGTGTTGCCGACGAAAGCGTCATTTTACTTATGGAATATTCACGACTAGCTCAATGGAAATGTCATCTTGCTTTGGTCAAAAACACATGGGGTTAGTTTATGAAGATTATTATTTGAAATATTTTAGAAATGTGCTCGAAAGTCAGGCCATGATATTTCCATGGAGCCAAACATGAAAAGATCGATTGCTCAAAACGCCGCTTAAATGTGACGCTCAAACAGTTTATGCTCGAGCGCCATCTGGTGAGAATCTCTGTAAATCCCTTCAATGTTGTATTGTAGCGGCAATTGAAGGGATTTTCCCGGTTGAGCGAAACTCAACGTGTTGACACAAGTTAACACTCGTAGAAATTCATGAGGGATTTTGTTAGGACGTCTGGGTGATATATACATTAAATGGTGAATTCGGGACAGGCCGAATGAAGAAGACGAACCGAGTGGCCAACTCGCTTTTATAATATTTTACTAATATTTTAATTAGAACTGGTAAATTGCGAAAAATATAGTTTCGTGCAAACCGGGACTCGGTTCGTCTTCCTCATTCGGCCTATCCCGAATTCACCATTTAATATACTCGTAGAAATATTTAAAAAATAAGAACATATCTCGCTATCTACATCGTAGCACAAAAATCGTTGTTCTTTACCTTTTTTACCCGTGGCGAGTCCGATCGGGGCTATAAACGTTTTGCCACCCACTGTCATCTCCACATAATAATGTTTGAACTATTCATCAGCCAGTATCAGTATCACCCTAGCATCACAATGTTAGAACTATTCGTCGACATAAAAAAACAATTATAAATTTCAAACCTGCAAAATTGGCTTCCGGCGAAATCGAACAGCGCCTAGCCTCAAACGTTTCGTGTAGGCGGGGATATTTTGGATTAGGCCTAGGCATCACCCAGTAGGTTGGTTATCACATTAGTAGCACACGCGTAAATCTTCGTTGCACTTTCATGAAATATTTTGTATCCGTTTCGTAAACGTCAACTTGATAGTCATAAAGTCTTTCCCTTTCAAAACAGTCCCCGATTGAAGAGATTGAGATTGGCAATTTTGATTTCATCGAAATCATCGCGAACACAATACCTGCGGCAGCCATTTTATCTAACTTTGCCGGTAGGTGGCGGTTCGGGGTCCACATAACGAGATTTCCAATGTCACCATGACAAAACCAGTAAACGTCATATAACAAAACAAAAACAATAACTTTGGAAAAATATTGATTTAAAAGTTTTAAATGTTGTAATCCTCACCAGGCGGGGCTCATTAGTGAAATTGAAATGGTCCAAAGAAGGGCTGCTAGATTTGTTAGCGGTAGATTT
>JAQGBY010000165.1:0-58704 GCA_034698785.1 Mycogona germanica | reverse complement strand
TGCTGTCCCGGAGACAACCTCTATTTCATTATGAATTTATTATGAATTTATTATGAATTTATTATGAATATTTTATTATATTATATTTCAAGTAGACTTTGCCTCTTATATACTTAAGACACAATGAACTTTAAATGTTTTAATAATTTTGTCTACCCAAAATACTTTCTTTACGCTGATCTAAGTTTCTTTTATAATAATGGCACAATCTAATTAGTAAATCTAATCGAGATGGCAATTTTTTTTGCAGAAGTTTTACTGTCAGATGTGATTTTAAACCACATGATTCAAATACTGCATTTAATTTAAATACTTTGACACTTAGCTAATTTTTTAATAGATTCGTATCAACTATTCTATAAAATACTAAGATATTATATTTTAATGTCAGGTTTGTCTATTGGCAATGTCTATTGAAAGGTTTTAATCCGGCCAAGGGCCAACAAGAAATATGCAACACTTTTATGAAGTCTTAATAATATGTGACCGGCCCTTTTCAGAATGCTGAGTTAAAGACGACATCATTTTCGCAATAATGACGATGCGATATTTCAATATAATTAACGGCTAACGTGTGTCGCCTGTTATTTCGCACGCTCTGAATCACAAGTGATGGATATGTACTACAGACAAGAGGAGATGATGATTTAGCAATCTAAAATAAAATGTGGGTAATTTAGTTAACTATCAAAACCTCTACTTGAGCACTTCAATTCACTTATTTTAATTTTATTTCCAATTTGTAATTGACGATGGCAATTCGCTACTCCAGACTCGCTTTCTTCACTTTCACGTATGCATTGCCTCAATAAGCTTGGAAAGGGAAATTGGTCAGTCCTGTGATGCAATTTAGCGGATTATTCATTAGATGTGCTTGTTACACGATCTACGTTCATCTTCCTGTGACCCCGGTTCCCATAACTTAGCAGCTCACTCGCTCGCTTGAGTCTCCTCTAGCAAACTTTTGATTCGACTTGATCTAGAATCACTAACAAAAATGAGGGTCTTAGGTGGATAAATTGTGACATTTTAAACATTTGTTTCCGTCATTCGAAATTTACTTCTGCGTACATTTCGTTGATCTGTAGACCATACAATAATTACGACCGAATGTGTTAGTGTTATGGATCATGGTGACATGGCACCAGGAAGAAAAAATGCTTCACTTGACACGTCGAAAATTCAAACCAGCCACGCCTTAAAAGTTAGAAGTCTTGTAATACGAGTATCTTTAAATGCAGTAACATGTTTCTTTTAATTCTTCAAAACGAAACAAAGCTGAATTAGGTTGAATTAGTAAATTTTCAGAAGGTAAATTATATCTAAGGTTTTATCTAGGAAATACATCTACGAGTAAATTGTACTCCTAACATACATGTAGTTCTACCATTGTAAGTTATAATGATACAAAATCTCAATGAATGAATATACATGATACTGTTAGATAACGTATCCTATTTTATTTAATAAATGCAAAAAAAAATACAAATCTTATCTCCATTAAGAAACAGGCCAATTTTGGTGGTGAAAATTCATAAAATGATGAAAAGGGCAATTAGAATTGCCCTAAAATATGTAATAACATGGTATGTCATGACAAGCAAGATTTTTTTTTAAAGGTTATTGTCTACTAGCTCAGAAGCTAAATCTTCTAACGTATAATATGAGTCTTTTTGCCTGGACTTTACAAATGACTAGGTAGAATGAAATGCGACTATACTTGCCTATAGACGGCATGGACCAAAATGCATTGTTAATATAATTCGTGTTATTTATCTCGCTTGAGCATTTTGTACTAAGTATAACGACATGCGACGTATCAAAAAATGAGGTCGCACGGACTTCACGGAATATTTCTTGGAATTTCTCTTATTTTTTCTTTCTATTGAGATGTAACTCTAGAAAACTCGCAATTGAACTATTTTTAAGAAGATCGACCAGCGCTTCAAACCTAAATTGCCCCCAGGAGGAGACCGAGTAATGCTGCCTAGTCTAAGCTAGGAAAAGTAGCAAATTGCTGCGGACCATAATTTTGTGGTCGGTAAAAGAAAAATAAATACAGTGTAAAACTTAATTTGATAGTGGGGTTTTGTTGTCTATATACTTTTGTGTTACACTTAACAAGTTATAACTTTTAGTACCATGCGACTGTAGTCGCTGTTGTACATGTGTGTCGCATTGTCATCTTTATTGGCTCTAAATCGAAAATGAACATCCACTTATCTAAAAAAATTAATGAGACTAGAACATCTTGAATATATATATATATATATAATGAATAGCAAGTTGTGCCCGGGACAACGCCGGACGAAAAACGACGAACAAAGTCTGCGACAAACTCTTCAAATAAAGTAGTAGCAAAACTAGAATAAAAATAAAGTAAAATGAAAACCACTGCAACTGACGAAAAACAAGAACGATGACGATTCACATTTGTAGTTTATACTTATTAAAAAACAGTTATACTATTATTTTATTTGAAGATTTTGTCTGCGACTCTGTTCGTCTTTATTTCGTCCGGCGCTGTCCCGGGCACAACTTGCTATTTATTACCCCGTTATCTATTTACATGGACTTCGGCACAAATATGGTCTGTTCGCGTTAATAATTACTGGATGGCATTTATAATTGGTCGAGGTCGCGAGGCATTTGACGCTTTCATATTGGTGTCACGGCTTCATACGTTACACAAAGGCATTAACCACTTAATACTTTACGAAAAAAAGAAAAATAAATATTATAAAACAAAAACGTCTTAATTAATAATGTGCGGGCGGGGAAACATTTTGATTTGTGGACACACACTTCCCCGTAAAGACTGGCGCTCAAATATTGTTTTTACGGCCTCAGACGGTTCTCATGGAACCATTGTTCGACAATTAAAACACATTGTTCGCTAAATTGAGCGCGCAGACTTCCAGAGTGCACGAAATTAACAAAATCGATTCATCCATGGTGCTCACGATAATGACAGCACCAACGCAATGCAGTTTAACGAATTGTTAGTGTAGAATAACGAAACAACAACCCCCTCTTCCATATTATCCTTATTCGTTTCTGGCCAACTGAAATGCGCACTTCTGACAATTTGCAGCATGAAAGTGCAATAAAAGGCAACGATACTTTAATAAGTTCTCGAAGCTATCAGGTAGAACACAACATAGCGATATTACTACCTTGAGAAACATGACAATCTGTATTCATCTTTATATCTTTTTGTCTTCTTAGCTTCTCTCTCCACCACCCCCACCCACCACTCCCAACACTTACTTCCCCATTTTTGCACATATCTGTCGATTAGCTTCCACAGAGGCGAACACGATTTTACGAAATTGGCACCACACCACCATTAACAATTCCCAAAGAACCGTAACCGTTATTTGCTCGACGCCAATTAAAATGTTTTGTTATTTTTCTCATTGTTGACTCGTGTTTTCTATTGCATCAAGATGGGTCGTTAGCCTGCGAGTGACCCCACGATTTTCGTGCCTCAATCAAAAACTGTACTCCGTGTATAATCACTTCTCGTGGCTACCTATTTATTATTTACAAAGACAACGATGCAAAATATTTGAAGACGTAATAAAAAGGGGCGGAAGGTCTTGAAACGCAAAGAAATAAATACACACGGTGTATAATAATTCATTGGTGCTCGTGGGAAAATATTTTATTAACGATGGAATTTATCCTCCAAAACTTTCACTATTCCGCAATTAAATGTCTGACAGTGAAATTGTGGGACGATTTGCTTATTTTCACATTCAATTCGCATGTGAATTTTCGTGACTTTTACTTTTATTAACTAGCGTACGTTTTTCCTTCAATTGTTCTTTGTTTATTTTTTCTACCTGGTTAAAAATGCATTGTTTATTAATAATGTCCATTGATCTATCTCTTAAGAATGGCAAACAAAATATTTTGTTTCATCGTTATTTTAAACTTTTATAGAAAAGAAAAATGTTGAAATTTCAAACAATTTTTAGTGGTTTTACAAAATGCTTCATAAATTCATTAACTAAAATGGTAGGAATTAATTGCGGAACTACAATTAGAAACTCAACAACGAAGACAGTTTAAACGTAAAATTTAAAGAATCTTCTCGATGATAAATTAAGAAAATGAAATTTTTCGAAACACAAAAGACAAACGTAAGAACTTACCCAAGACATTCTTCATTACCCAAATATTATCCTTGTTATTTTTAAAATTTATTTAAAATTTTTTTTTAATTTATTATCCTTGTTATTTTTAAAATTTATTTAAAAATTTTTTTTAATTTATTGGGTAATGACGAAAGTCTTGGATGAGTTCTTAAGAACGTTTGTCTTTTGTGTTTCGCAAATTTTCATTTACTTAATTTATCTTCGAAAAGATTTATTAAATTTTACGTTTAAACTATCTTCGTTGCCGAGTTTCTAATAGTAGTCCTGCAATTCCCCACCATTTTAGTTAATACTACCATCGGCTCCTCTCCACTTCCTTTGAGTTTTATAAATTCGTTGTTTTTTCTCTCCAATTTTAAGCGTACGATAGCGTCGTAAATTTAAAGTATATTTTAAAATATATCATTTTTTAATTTTCCTCTATTTCTAATGATTTTTCGTTTAGTCAATCAACCGAACCGATCTCAACTTCTGCTTCATCGCCACCTGTGGTTGGTAGTGATGCCAAACCGTGCAACCCAGCTGCATGTAAACTGCCCGATTGCTTCTGCGGTGGAAACAAGTTCATACCAGGTGAGCAAAATTACCAAATTCATTTTTATTATTTTCATAAGTATAAAAAAGTCTTTCAATTAACTTCATCAATAGAAATAGTTTCTGATTTCGTAAATAAATTAATCATATTTGACACGGATTCTAAATGCCCTGTCTGTCAGCAGTAGTCTATTACATCTTCAATTGATGAGCTAATTCAATTGTCAAGAACTACAATCGCTATTAAATAAAAATCCGAGCTCCACTGATCAGATTGAATGTTATTTTTAAAAAAAACTAGCTGTAGTAGATTGAGCCACGGCTACACAAAAGCTCGATTCCTTGCATTTCAAACGATTGAACCACATCATCCCCGTTTTTGAATGGTTTAGAATTTGAAAAGAGGCGCCACCGAACAACAATGCTGTATCGCCACCACATGGTGCAGAAGAAATAAAATCGTTTAATGCAATTCGAAGCTCGGTGGCACATTTTCAATAATTCACAATAACCTTGATTCGTGAACTGGAACTGTTCATTCTGAATTCGGTATGTCTGCAATTCAGTGTTCACGTCTACTAAAGCTGTTCCACTAGGTTATATATATAAAGAAAAGTCAGGTGAAGTTCATACTAATCTCGCTTGATCCGAAACGTGATCTTCAAATCGCTCGCGTCACTCATCGAAGGAACCTGCCCTGAAAAACCACTTTTTTCCTCCCAAAACATAAAAAATGCTTTGCCACCCCTATCCTCCAAGAACCCCAGAGTGGTTTTGTGAGCACCTGAAATCGAACTGCGCTGGGGAAATTTGGACCTAGAAGTAACTACGATTTCGTATTTTATTCAGACAATCGGAATTCGGTTGATACCTGAAAAAAGCCCTTTTTGATGTTAATTATTTTTAAAGATTCTACCGCAATCATTTTCTATATCTTTAATTTGTTTTAAATGAAGAATTTATTTTAATATACCATTGATTATTTCAAGGCAGGAGCGATATTCATACTGGCACTAGTCAGGATACTGAGGGTGAATTATTATTTTCATTACTAATCATTATCGATAACACGATTGAAAAACGACGAAAAAACATATATAAAGACCCGAGCATGCTTTCGAATACTAATATTAGCTAGTTTAATATTATATATTAATATTTAACTATTATTCGAAAGCATGCTCGGGTCTTTATATATGTTTTTTCAAACCACGATACAGTCACCAACCAACACCGAACGCAATAATTCCCTCAACATCGTGAATTATGTCCTAGAAGGTGTAGCGATCCATACAGTATCGAATTGTGATCAATAAATTTTATATAAATACTTGTTTGCCGCATTATATTATCGTGTCCAGCGATTTATAACATTTATTTTGTGCCATCCAATACACGGCATCCTCAACCTTACTCAGAATTAATCATTAATAATCATTAACATTTTTTTCATCTAATCACAACTGTGGCATTTTCTATGCTATTTCAATCAGAAACCTTTTTGGAAATGATGATACGGAACAATAGCAGTATTTCATTTTTTCGAACATACGAAGAGTTTTTTTAGAACAGAATTTGAAATCTTGTCTCGCCATAATTGAAGCATAAGGGCAATAAGTTCTAGTTCTCGGGTCTCAGCGCGACAAACGTGCGCAACAACGAGACACACGAAGAAAACCACTGAAACGTCTTAGTGCAATACCACGTGTGCGTTACATCCTAGGCGGATCAAACCGTAAGCCTCCGTCCCTTATGTAGGCCAAAGACAACACGCATCAACGAGAAAGAGACGAAGATGCGGTTACCTATATCCGCTAATTGTCGAAACTCGGTATTTCGTTTATGGCCGAACGTAAACTTGACTTTAAAAGAATTTGAGACAGACTACGAAACATAGTGTGACGTGTGTATGGTACAGGATCTACTCGGGATAGGCGCCGGAAAACCGGATTTGCCAGATCAGGTATTCAACCACGTGGTTGATTTTTTTTTAACCTTCTGCAATGCGTGGTTCAAATTCAGGTTGTACGTATTCTACACGCCCTCATTTTTTTTTATAGCACGTATACGGTATTGTTGCATGTCATTTATTTTATATTCAGCATTGCAGCAGACTAACTCATTGGTACTGCTAAGAAATCAGATTAGAGAGTGTGTGCAAAGACGTAAAATAAATTAAGCAAATTCGATTTTTTGTATTTGCATAATAATTGCTATTCTGTTCACATGACATTTTTGTTGACAGATGAAGAGTCTTTAAGTTTTGGCAAATGGATTCCATTTGATGACGGTCAAGATGTCATCTAGTGATAATGCGAATAGTGTAATAGTTTAAAAAAGTAAATAGTAGAAATATACTATAGAATAAATAGAACAGTAAAAAGTAGGTTAAAAAAATAAGACGTAGGTCAGTACAGATAAAATGTGCTAAATTTAATTAGAAAAATAAGATATATTATTTTTAATTAATTATTTTGCTTACATTTTTGTTGTTTTCTGCTCCCATTTTTTGTGTAGGATAGAAAAGTATGCCGAAAGGTGTCAACTTTAATTTTGGAATTTTTGATTAATGTTATTTTTCGTTTTTTTCAAGGAGGTATTCAATCAGATATGCCCCGAAAACGCTGCAGACTTATAGTCGTCAGAAAGGTGTGGCATGTCTCAAGAAATCATGGCGGTCACAACCTTGACAACAAGGCACATATCTACAGGTTTTTTAGATTTGCACAGACGTTTGGTACCCCCCATATTATAACGTACCTGTCAGAAAACGTGTTCCAATTAACATTGCTCGCTAGATTTCTGAAATGGCCATGCGCTTGCAAATAAGTCTCATTCCACCCCTTTTCATTGTGACCTGAAAGAACGCGCAGAATGCTCGATCCAATTAGTAACGGAATTCAGTTATCCTTGACAATTTTGCGATCATTCTCCTAGTTGATGTCGACTAATCCAAAAAGAATACTGATTAAGATAAATATATACAAACGAAAAACTACTTTAATACGAGAGAAAAGTGTTCTATTCCAAATTGCCCCATAAAATTCTGTGAAATCTGGAAATATTTTCTCCAAGATTAGTATCAATAATTTGAAAATGAAACCCCAAAAACACCATTTCAAAGGGCAGTGTACTTTGTACTGTACCCCAAATATGACGAGGGTATTTAAATTGGATTTTTATTTTCATTACTCGTTAAATCATTCACTGGAATTAAAATAATTCTCCCTAAATACAGAGCTCTGTACGATGTACCAAAACATATCGAGATCCCTCAGAACTTTGAAAAGTCGATAAAAGTTACCCCTTTATAATGAGAAAGCTGAATGCCAATTATTTGTTAAGGTAGTTGATAGCTCGCGGGTGAACCTCACAGGTGGCTATGTCAAGAAATGTTTGTAGGAGTCAAGTCCAACCAATGGCCTTTCAGCGAAGGTGGGAAATGCTAAAACAAATTTGGCATGGAAAAATAGCGGAAAATACGAGCTCCGTTTTCGACCGGGGGCAAGGCCAAATAAAATAGCGTGAACAAGCTATTCGGTATCACTTTTGTGTAGCAATTTGGTGGCTGATCGCCTATCACTCAAAAAAATTCGTTTCACTCAGGTAGCGTTTCCATTTTCTTTCACTAAATTCTTCGGACTGACCTTAATCTCAGGCGTTGAGGGGAAATGCCCACTTTATTGGCTTACTCGAGAAATCGCACTTCTACTTTAATTATTTGTCTTGGGCCTATAGCGCGCTCCTGCAGATGAGAGATAAACGCATTATCATTAGTCATTACAACATTTTCTCATCTTGAAATCGTTAACTGCCCCACAGTTGACAATGGATCGATCAATAAAACACTACAACGATTTACTAAGATGCAGATTTATATTTTGAAAATATAAATAAATGGTTGTCGACGTTGTAAATCTGAAATCGAATTCTTGTGGCTCCCGGAAAAAAGCTCTATTGTGATTTTATTGGGAGTAAAATATTAAACCGAGATCAAAATGTTAACTATTAAGTAGCTCTAGCAATTCGCGGGTTGCGAGTCACATTGAGCGTTCTGTCTAGACAAGATAATAAATGTCTCGTGTTGATCAAACTCTTTGATTTGTTGATTAAACAAGAGTACTAAACCGCGAGGTTAATGGGTAAATAAACGAAGTGGTTGGAGAAAATGAATCAAAATAGAGGGACAATGGGGCGAAGCTAATAAGAAACTTCATCACCAATTCAATCGCTACAAATCACCACCAAGGATTCTAACTATTCCATGGCAAAAGCAGTTATAGCTTCAATTAGCGTGAATTAGTCCATCACACCGTTTTTCTCTACTATCGATAAAATTGAAGACGCGAATATATATCATTTCTAAAAATGTAACTAATCTTCGGCAGCTACTATTTATTGACCCATTTCATTTTTAACCTCCATGCAAAAACCACACGAAAAAGATTCAATAATATAAGTTGCTGCGTTTGGTCGAACGCCTTTCAAAAATCCTATTCATCAAAAGAAAACAAGAGTCTAAGGGAAATAAATAATGCATTGTTCAATGTTGGTACTTCAAAAATTATTTCTCACGGAAATTTTTTGAGGACTAGATAGGGCAATCTTCCACTTTTTCGCAATTTCATTATAATATAAACATGCATAAAATCATTTGTTGCGTAATTTGTGGTCATCCTAAATTCAGGAATTCTTGTGCCGCGGCCAAGTGCAAATTAAGAGTGTCGCTTTGATTTTCGAAATGGCTGGTATACGTGCTCTTAAGTCTTAAATATGTAAGAGAAATTATATCTTTGACATAGATAAGATTTTTATTTTGCAGGCGATCTGAAGCCGTCCGAAATCCCCCAGATGATTCTGCTTACCTTCGATGATTCGGTCAACGAAATCAACTATCAATTCTACTCATCGCTGCTGAGCGAGGGTCGCACCAACCCCAACGACTGCCCAATTTCTGCCACCTTCTACGTGTCCCATGAGTGGACCGACTACGCCAAAATTCAAACCCTATACGCCCTGGGCCACGAGATCGCATCCCACTCAATCAGGTTTGGCATCGCATTTTCAAGAGTTTCCAAACCCTTTTGTATCCCCATTTTATTCTAAACCTATTTTCAAGATACAAGTATACACTTGGTCACACCAGTAAAACTATAACAGAATAATAATATATTGAAGTAACCGTTATTCGGAGCTTGGAATCACTTCGATCCCTCCAACCAAATGGTCGCACTTATGACTTGATTGTAGAGTAGTAAATATAATTGAATCAAAATATTCCTGTTAATTTGCAGCCACAGCGATGGAGCAGCATTCTCCCAGGATCGCTGGCTTAAGGATATCTACGGTCAGAAGCGTATTCTGAGCGCCCTGGGCGGCGTCAAATTAGAAGACATCAAGGGAATGCGCTCACCGTTTCTGCAGGGTGGCGGTAAGATAGAAAAATAATCACACGATCATTAATAATTGAAATTACATGGAAACATGAACAGTAACATGAAATTACAATGGAATGTTCGATATTTCAGGCAACAAGCAGTTCGCAATGCTCCACGAAACTAACTTCACCTACGACTCGTCCATTCCGGCTCACGTGAGCAATCCACCAATCTGGCCGTACGTATAATAAATTCGGACAATTTTCCACTCCGATTCAAAAATTTGAACTTTGAACTGCGAGTAATTCGAAATCCTTGTCGTTCCATAGTTACACGCTGGATTATCGCATGCCTCATGAGTGCGGCATTCCGCCCTGTCCCACCAAATCCTATCCGGGCGTTTGGGAAGTGCCAATGGTGATGTGGGAGGATCTGAAGGGCGGTCGCTGCGCCATGGCCGACGCCTGCACCAATCCGACGGACGCCCGCGGCGTCTACGACATGCTGGTCAAGAACTTCAAACGTCACTACACCAGCAACCGCGCCCCCTTCGGTATGTTCTACCACTACGCCTGGTTCACGCACCCGCATCAGCGCGAGGGTTTCCTCGCCTTCGTGGACGCCGTCCTCAAGCTGCCCGACGTCTACTTCGTCACCAACAGTCAGATGATCGATTGGATGCGTCATCCCGTGCCCATCTCCCAGTTGTCCAGTTTCCGGCCGTGGCGATGCGGCAATCCCGACGCGCAAGTCTGCACCAAATCGCACCGTTGCAGTTACCGTTTCCGGAGCGACGAACGACAATTCCCGACCTGTAGCGTTTGTCCGGAAAAATATCCCTGGCTCGAGTCCTACGACAGTCTGCAGGTGACCATGTGAAAAATGGACGAACAATCTGAATCTCAAACATAATCAGTTTTTCATCTTTTTTTGTCGTGGTGACGTTACCCTTTAGAGAGGGTCTGCTTTGGTTATCGGGCGCCATCTATAGCGAACACCTTTATAAACTTATCAGGCGCCATTCCTCAGAATATTATCAGGCGCGTCGACCATTTGCCGTCCATGGCCTAGGCCTATTCGAAAAAAAGTATTTTCAGAGTTTTTCCCAAAAACAAATGTCCTCTTTAGTTGGTGGAATTTCAATTTTACATTTTAGTTCCAGCGGCAAATGAATAAAACAAATTTTTCGAAAGTGCCGGCACTTTCTCTCACCGCGTGGCCATGCTTTAGGAACTGTTAGACTTTTGACATTGGTCAATGGATGACGTCTGTAATTAGTTTGACCACAAACCAAACAGAATATCTGAGCCGAACCTTAACAATTGTTTGGCTCACATTTTCGTCTCTCGTCTTGACATTCGCTTAATCATTTTTCACGGAATAAGTCAGTCCATTCAAACGAATTGAAATTTCCTGTTCATTTTTGGGCGAAACTTATTATTGGGAATAGTTAGGCGAAACTGTTCTAAGAAAATCATTCCGTTATGGGCACCATTACCAATACGGATCGAATAATCATGGACGAACTGCGAACACTCCATGAAAATAGCGTTTGCAAAATCGATCATTTCTTATGATGGATCCATGGAAACGTCATTGATAATTTCCATGGAACCAAGAGGGCAATGATCGATAATGTAAACGTCGCTTTTGACGATGAAAGTCGTGTCGCTGCGTCGACCGCATGCGAATGTGACATGTCAAAAATGTATTTTGCTCAATGCAAATGAATGTAAGTCATTTATTAACCCTCGCTGGAGGTAAAGATGGAATCATCCGCATTGATCCTGGAGCAATTTAAATTCAGTTTGTTAGGTTCCAAAGACGCATATGTTAATCCAGATTTTTAATGTCGCGTTATTAGTGCAATCTCATACTATAATGGAGTGGCTTAATTCATACTTTTGCATTTTAAAGCATATTTTGTAAATTAAAGACTGTTTCTAAACCATTGCATTTGCATGCAGCTTAAACGATAAAAGCAGGGAATGTAAGATAGATTGTACAGATGACAGTCGCACCAAACGCCATAAATGTGCTCACTGCCAATCGATACATAACTAAACGCAATGGCAATATCTGGACTGGAATCGCGATCAAATTATTTATCGCAGTTGATATTTTTTTAATTTTGCACGGAAGGGATGCATATCTGTGTAACAATTAAGAATCTGTAGATCTGTATTTGCCGATATTATAAATATGTATTAAAATTTTATATCGAGCAACATTTCCTTGTACGGACTTTCTCTCAAACAGGTTATTAAAAATGGGTAAACATTTGTTACTTTATATACACGAATATAACCAGGTTTACCGCAACAACCCCGAACCAACGTACTCTAATCTCGATTATAATCGCCTCATTGTGTCTTCATTGACTTGTTGACGACTTGCACAATGTTTTACTAATCCTCGGATTCATTTTAAATGCATGCATATCAAGAAACCAAAGGTGAATCAATTTCACCTAACCGAAAACAATTAGATCTACCCACCAAAACCGGAGTGCTTAATTTTTTATCATTGGATCTCGTCAAATTCACTTACCGCGAATGATTTGCCCTCGTCTTTAAACCTAAAACATGGCAGCTTAGTTTCCAATCAAATTACTCCTTATTCTTTAATCCGGAATTCCCACAGATGCGTCCGCGGAGACAAAAAAGCGTTCACTAATAAAAATTCACTTAATCAAAAATGTGACCAAATATGATAGATGGGTTGCGTTTTACTTTTAAAACCATTCGACTGTACGACCTGTATTTCAGGAGAGCGTCTGCGATCTCGAAGTATGCGATAACAGTCTCGTTGATCAGCTTAATTTCTCCTATCAGAACCTCGGCGCACGCACCTTCACCAAAGTATGAGTATTTCAGAATTTGAGAACATGTTATATATATAATTCTTAATTTTAAAATATACAATAATTTAAAGTAGAACACATTTGATTTAGCAGGTGTTTATTTAATACTGTAGCAATAGATTAGTCATTTGATTTGGAAGCAAAGCATTTTCACGTTATTATCACAATGAATTCATCAAATACGAAACTCCAATGCACGAGCCATAAATAAACACAAATTTGGTGACAGATTTCACAGATGACAACAGGGAATAAGGGAATGATCACAATGTCAATGTTCAAAAAAGACGTCCATGTCTAATCGTCGCTAGGAAACATTCAGTTACGCCACAGCCCCATATTCTCTTATCACATATGAACTAAAATGATGGTCGAAATAAAAATTTGCTACATTAAAATATATATACACGTACTGAAAATGAGAAAATAAAAACAGACTAGCTAATTTTGAAACACCCTATCGAAGAAAATATAAAGAATTGGCAGGTTTAGGAGAAAATGGTAAAATTGTAAACGGTTTTCCCAACGCACCAAAAACATCACCGTAAAATTACAATTGCTCTACTTCAAATGCAATTTGATCAAAAGTCCGGCATTTAATGACAAGGATACACAATTTTTAAAGGTGAATAAATCCAATACGAATAATTTCTAAATAATGTACAAATAATTCTAAATAATCTGCAGATAATTCCAAACTATGAACGCAGAATTTGTACGACTCGTCGTTGATCAGTCGGTATTGCGACTGACTGTGGTTTGGCGGTTCCGGGTTCAATTCCCGGCGCGGGCTCTCCATCCTAGGGTACAATTTATACACCATCAAACTGGATTAAAAGTTTAGGTTTAACAGGTAAGACATACTGAAGGTGATTTAGGTTTAATTCAATCTTTGGTGAAATGAAAAATAAAGCTTTTGCTAGCAATCCGGGATTTGGTAAATGTTTTGCTGATAACGTTAAATTGCACTGGTTTAGCAGATTTCAAAACTTTTGAGGCAGGAAAAGTCAAATTATTATTTTTTTATGTTTTTTTTCCTCTGAGACTTTAAGGACATGCTTGTAGTCTTTTGAAGCAAAATTACGTGAACTATCATTGCGTAGTTAGACGGTAGCCATTTGAAAGAATTTTCTGTACGAAAACGGCCAACAGACGAAAATGTTGCTATACTAAAATAAATCGTATGCAGATGAGCAAAATCGTGGAAAGGACATTTATCTTACTGATCCGCTACATGTAAAGCCGACTACACATAAACTGTAACAAACGTTACTGTAATTGAGTTGTTACAATTGGACGCAAGCGACTTGTAAAATTGGTATATTCTCAAGTAAGTTGTTGTTGGATACAATAAGTTGAAAGGCGACATTTTGTGGACTCCCGTGCTACATTAGTGTTTGCCAACAGCTTGGGCGAGGTGAGTATTAACAGCAAGACAAAAGGGATTAATTAACAAATCATGCCAAAGTAACCGTGCCAGATAACCATAAAAAAGAGTGAATATGCTAATTCGGAAAACGTGGGCGGCAAAACACATTTGTGAAGTCATGTAAAAATTACATTCGCGCAGAAGTAAATTCTTAGAAAATTGAGCATAGTCGGTACAAGACTAGAGGGAGGGGAGACCAACGCTGCGGTAAATGTGAATCATTAAATAATTTTTATCAAGATTACGCAAGTACAGTATATTGGGATCCAGGTTGAGACATGAACGGGAAATAGTTATCATCGTAATGATGCAATTACTAATTCTAAAAGCAAGATAGTTTGGAAGTTAACAGTAGCGAACATTGAAAATTAATGAACGCTTCTGAATACCTGATACAACTAATGATACTAAGATAGCCACAGCAAAAACATGCAATGGTTTCCAAATCAATATGCTACAATTTATTGTCTAGTAACAAAAATCCTTAATCAGTTATGGACAACATAATTCGAATAATTAAATTATTTCGAATAGGTAGAAGCCGATGGAATAATCACGATAAAAGAATGCGATTTATCTCCCAATTAAATTATCATTACCGAAAAACATTTTCACAAAGCCAAACAGAAACGAAATTCATTTCGAAAATCTAATCTTTAGTCGAATTTTGAAAGAATGTTTTGGTGTCGAGTCGTCAATAAGCTCCAAGAGGAGTACAGAAACGCCTGTAGTGCAGCGACTACAGTAACTTGAAACAAAAAAAAATCTACTGAGCGGAGCTTAGACAATTAACACCGGGTTATCGATAATGTTCGCACGAAAAAAAAATTCAATGAGAGGAAACATAAGTATCAGACATACAACTTCATTTGACAATTTCGCGAAGAAAATGTTACATAATGTCAAGCGAGGAAACAATTATGTGGGTAAAATGTAATTATACTGCCCAAATGAAATTGCGCTCGAATGAGGAGGAAGGGAAACCACCAAAACTTGGTACGTCACACTCAGATAATATACCCAAAAATATGCTTCACAGAAGTAATCAAGTGTATTGAATCAACAGAAAATCAGAAACACAACTCTTAATGCTGCAAAATATATATATACTGTATATACATGTATATATATATGTATTAAATAAACATCGATTGCCACTTGGGGGAATGGGACACAAATACGTGGCTGGGGATTTTATACAAAAATACACACAAATTTATATCCAACAAAATAATTAACAGATACGATGACCTCGAAATTTTGAAATATTACAGAAGTCATGAAAAAAGTAAATTGCTCGCAAGCAAGCGCGTGTGCGAATTGACATTTCCAGTTCAAAACTTTTGTTGGATAGGAAGGATATAAATTATGAATTAAAAAACTAACACAATTTAACCGGAAATAATTTATTTGCATAACAATGTTGGTCCACTGATCGACCGATTGTTCCTACAATCGACCAACGTATCGTTTAAAAAATGAAGAAAAAATAGTTCCCTAATCGATACACTTATTTAATTTGTTAGCAAATTAATGAATAAATCTTTAAAAATAAAATTATAAATAAAAAAACAAAGCAGCGAACGAAACGATTATTTTAACGACTAACTGTTCATCTTAATACAGGGGACGATTTTTTTCATATTTGTCCAAAGAAATTTATGATTAAATTTGATTTCCAAACGTAAAGTAATATGCCATATAGGTAATCGCGGCACCACGACAGGAATAATTTTATCTGACCCATAGAAAATATTAGAATCTTTAAGGACAATCCCACAGTCCCCGTTAAGTCGCAAACTGTTCCTGGCTAGCCGTAAAGAGAAAAAGCGTAACATCGAGAACGTCGACGACCACGAGAAATTTTTTACACGGGTGGCGCGGAAACGTAGCGTCGTCATTTCTTCTCCTCACCCTTCTCCAGTCGAAGCACCTCTTCCAGTTCGATGACGATATCGGGCAGCGGATCCCGCCAATAGGTGAACGCGCTGAACTCCTCGGCTCCAACAAAATCGGCGCTCAGCAGACCGTTGTTTAAGCTGGTGCGAACGAGCGGCGGAAACACGTGATCAACGACGTAACTCATCCCCGCGTATCTGTTCGAAAAAAATAAAATAAAATTGTGAAATTGTTTCATCCAGATATCTTTGACGACACATTAGGAACTTTAGGACGAATATCCTAAAAATAGATCTGTCGAGTTTCGTTCATTTTTATTATGATTTCCTATGATTTCGAAAAAATCAATTTTAATTTTTATGTGTATGTTTAGGACTAATGTTTTACTTTCAGTAATTGTTTAATGTTCCGGTCAGGTTCCGGTTTACAAGACCCAAGACCTTCACAACTTCTCATTGTAGACGACGTAGGAGTAATTAAATTAAAGAATCTCCTGTCCAACATGCAGAAATTGGAATGCGGGAAAAAGCCTTGTAACTGAAATAACTTAATTCCAGACAAACGCGAGAACTTCAGCAACACGTTCCAACGAAATGTGAAAACAGGAAAATTTTTTAAAAGTTAGTTGATATAACTTACGATGATTGAAATGTCCGGTTCAATTCGTATTTCAGTTCACCGCGATGATTTATGGTGAATATGCGAGACATTGGTATCCCCACAGCTCGATAAGCCCAAACATCCTAAAAGTAAAAATACAAGATGTTCACATTAGAGGCTGGGCATCTCCACACGTACAACCAAACAGGTGGCTCTTAAGTGGTTCCTCAAGGTCACTCAATCTGTTACACCTACGCCTCACCAACTACTGAATAATAATGCGCGAACCCCTAGCTATTGGCATGCAAATGGGCAAACCCCCAAACGGGGCCACAAGTGTGGAATCAGTTAATACGGAAATTATTGAGATGTTCGCTTAAACACTTGAATTGTGTGCTTCGAGAAAGTGATACTATTTTTCAAACGACCTATATTTAATTTAATAATTATTATATCCAGGATAGGAAAGACCAAAAACAAGTCAGTAAAGATATAAGAATGTCAAAATTTAGAATATTTCTACTTTTAAAAACCGAAGAAAAAACAAAACGGAATTTTCCGATCTTAATTGTTTTCCAATGTTTGTTTAAGCAGCAATCAATTTGACTACATCAAATAATTTCCCTATTAAATATTGTGTCGTTTTGGAGCATGCCAAAAAAACCGTACAAGATCAAATAAACAAAAGAAAACCATCAACAAAAAATATTTTATTCAACAAAAATCAAATTCTGTCTTTGCATAGCTAGTGTCTGAACAACAACGGCCAAACAGCTAAATACAACTTCATAATTTGATTTTTTCTGAAGTTGCAAACGGACTCGTAATCGTTAAAGAAAAAAAATTGAAACGATGAGAGCTGTATTTTATAAAAATGATGCTTCTTGATCACATCTGTCAAGCTACTCATGTGGCGTGTTATTATCGTTAAATTGAGACAAACTTAACAAACATCCCTTAATGTTGAATTTATATTAAATAAAGAAATAAAACCAACATTAGCGCCGACTACTCGGCTGCTGGATAACAAATAATATTTGTAACTTGTAATTTAAACAAATTGAAACTGGCTTATAATTACAATAAACATAAAAGTAGAAAACAAAAACATTGAATACATTGAACATTGAATAGGAGAACAAAACGCTTTCATTTGTTTCAACACAAATGAGAAGGCAATACAATCACACAGTGATCGAGGACTCAGAAGAAAAAAACTCTTAGTCATTTGAGCTAAAGGTCGAACGGAAGGAAGTTCGAAACAAACATGATGAAAGAGACAAACAGGTTGTCCATTTTCCCATTTCTGTTTGTTCGATCCGATAACAAATACTCGAAAGGTACTTGGTTAGTTGTTAGTAAAAATAATCGCTCATTAAGGATTTTTAGAGGTGGGTGAGTTGATGACTAGACGGAACACACAGCTAACCACTAGCATTATATTTTTATGCAACTTCGATTTCCAATGTGGATGGAAAAATTACAAACTCTCTCGTTTAAAACGAGAGGCACTAGAAATTTGACTCTAGAATGAAGATTGAGCTCAAGACTGGATTTCATAATCACATGTTTCTAGGACAGGAAAGAAAGGTGGGAATCCCATGATGTACGTGACTATGATGAAAGCTTTGTATGTCAAGAGTCAAGATTAACTATTAACAAAAATAGTAGTTCATTCAAAATAATTACTGTTTACGAGTATATATTGTTTAACAATAAAAATATTCGATAGCTCCAAAAATGTCAACTAGATAAACCTATCTTGATCGCTCGATAACGGATATAACATTTGATACCGAGATATGTACAGCAGAAATACAGGTAGAAAAATAAGAGAGCAGAAAAGGTCTGGTTTCGAAAGCACTAAGGAGACGGTAGTTCGGAGTTACTCGTTACAACTTATTTATTTAACGTCGGTACAGGATTACATATACAGGGTGCTGATGGATAGTTAGCACCTAGACAGCGCGTCTGGACTGCTCGGGATACGGAGATAGAGTGTCGTCTCTACCGCCGGAAGTCCGGGCCATTCCTTCTCGATAGCTCTCCTACTATCGATATGCGGCGCGATTGTTCTCCTGTTCTGGCGGTACATTTGATTTGTCCTACGGACACCTCAATACTCCCCCCAGACTGTGTCAGTGGCTTGGGAGTTGGCGAAACTGACTTGTTTCTTTGCCGGCTGTGTCACTGGTGCAGTCGAAACCCGGTAGGACGTCGTAGGATGAGAAGTTGTTGTTGAGCTGATACGATGGCGGATTGGTGGTTGTGGTAGTGCAAACCGCACTTGTTTTCGCCCCGCCAGCGCTGTTGCTTGTTTTGGTGCTGCGTCGTCGGTGAGCGATGTGGTTAGTTGTTGCGGGTGATGTCGGCCACTGGCGTGTGCGCCTTTAGGTGGTGGTAGAAGGAAGCGAACTCGCTTCTTCGTTGTGGTCACTTCTGGCGTGCCTGCTGGTGGCGTAGCACTAGGTTTTGGTGTTTCGGGCACAGGGGGCGTAGCACTGCACTGTTGCGCTGTTCGCGTGTAGGCATCTGCTGTTTGTATAAACGCAGGTTTCACTCGATCTATTGACACCGCTCGGGATTTTGCGTTTATCTGCAGTGTGAACACCTTCTCTGTGCGGGCTGTCACCTGATATGGCCCCTCCCATGGGGCTTGGAGCGGAGTACGGTATGCGTCACGTCGCAGGAACACATGCGAACAATGGGCTAGTTGTGGGTGTACGAATACCGCCGCTTTGGAGTGAGAGCTCATCGGCACTGGCTGAAGGTTGCGGATGTGTAGGCGCAGTCGCTCGAGGAATTGGTGGTGGGTCGAGGGTGAGGCCTGTGCGAACCACTCCCCCGGTAGTCTGATGGGTGCGCCAAATAGCATCTCAGCTGGTGTGGCCCCCAGGTCCTCTTTCAGCGTGGAGCGGAAACCCAGGAGTATCGCTGGTAGCACATTGACCCAGTCGGATGTTGCGTGCGCTATGATCGCTGCTTTTAACGGCCTGTGGAACGTCTCCACTAGCCCGTTGCTCTGTGGGTGGTAGCCGGTGGTGCGGATTCTCTCCATTCCCAGGAGTTTCCCCAGCTCTCGAAACAGGTCGCTCTCGAAGTTCCGGCCTTGGTCGGTTGTAATTTTGAGTGGGCAGCCGAATAGTGGGAGCCACTCTTCTACAAACTTCCTGGCTGTGGTTAGAGCTGTCGCGTCGGTTATTGGATAGGCTGCTGGGAAGCGTGAGAACCGATCGACCACGGTCATGCAGTACGTGTAACCGCGCGAGGTGGGCAGTGGTCCCACCAGGTCGATGTGGACGTGGTCGAACCGAGCCGAGGGTAAAGTAAAGGTGCCCGGTGCCGAATGGGTGTGACGGTGTGTTTTAGCGGCCTGGCAAGGCAAGCACTCTTTTACCCAATTTGCGCAGTCTGTTCGCATACCTGGCCATACGAACCTTGAGCACACTAGGTCGCGTGATTTATTTACTCCAGGGTGACTCGGGTCATGTAACTTTTTGAACGTTTCATGGCGCAACGGCTTGGGTAGGTATGGCCTGCTGTGGCCTTGCGAATTGTCACTGTATAGTAGCATTTGTGAGTTCTCGATCGGCGATGGTGCTAGTCGTATAGATGTGTGCGACTGTTGCGCGAGCAGTTCGGCTAGTTCGGGGTCGAATCTTTGGGCTTCCGCTATCTGTAACGATGTGAGGTACTGTGGGAACTCAATCTCTGCCACTTGTGTCCCCTGTGTCGGTTGTATGGTGATGCGCGAGAGGGCGTCTGCTACCACATTTAGGCTACCAGACACATGTCTTATGTCTGAAGTGAACTGCCCGATCGAGTCGAGATGGCGGCGTTGCCGCGGTGACTTGTTGTCGGTCTTATTCGACAGTGCGAATGTGAGGGGTTTATGATCGGTATAAATCGTGAAGTCTCTGCCTTCCAGTAAGTGGCGGAAGTGGAGGACTCCTGCGTGCATGGCTAATAGCTCCCTATCAAATGCGCTATAGTTCCTTTCAGTTCCTGTTAGTTTCCGCGAAAAGAATCCTACTGGGGCCCAGTTCTCGGTGTTTGGAGGGCGCTGGTGTATTGCTCCCCCTATAGCTACTTCTGACGCGTCTACGAACAGCGCGGTCTCATTGCCTGCCGCCGGGTATACTAACTGACAAGCCTTCGCTAGCGAGTCCCTGACTTCCTGGAATGCGGTTATGGTCTCTGGCGTCCATGGCACCTGTCGCTTATCGTTGCGCTTGCTCTCCTTCAGGAATTCATTGAGCGGGGCCTGTTGTTGTGCGGCTGATGGTAAAAATCTTCTATAGAAATTTATCATCGCTAGGAACCTACGGAGCTCCATAATTGTGTTTGGCCTTGTGTAATTCGTGATTGCTTTAATGCTGTCGCTCGGTGGTGCCACTCCTGCCGCTGACACCTGGTACCCTAGGAATCGCACCGAAGGTTGGCCCAGTACACACTTCGCTACGTTTATAATCATTCCATACTCGTCTAGGCGTTGTAAGACTTGGCGGAGGTGAATCGTATGTTCCTCTGGGGTCTTAGATGACACCAGTATATCGTCCAGGTACGCCGTTGCGCATGGGAGGTCCCTTAGCATCTCGTCTATAAAGCGCTGGAACGTCTGGCCGGCGTTCCGCAACCCGAACGGCATTACTAAGAACTCAAACAGGCCAAACGGCGTAATCACCGCAGTTTTTTGGATGTCATCTGGCGCCACAGGTATTTGGTAATACGCTCTTTTCAAGTCGATTGTGCTGAATGTTGTCTTGCCCTCTAGTGCCTGCGTTACGTCCTGAATGTGGGGGACTGGATATCTGTCTGGCTTAGTGACTGCGTTTAACTGGACGTAGTCCCCACACATGCGCCAATCTTTTTCCCCTTGTTTTTCCATGTGGATTGGGGAAGAGAAATTGCTCTTTGAAGGTCTGGCTAACCCTTGTGCGACTAACTGTGACATAGCTAGGTGTGCCGCGCGCCATTTGTCGGGGGGCAATCGCCTGGGTCTGCTGGTGGGTGGTGGTCCTGTTGTAACTATGTGGTGGACTGTCGCGTGGGAGGTCCCTACCGTTGATCTAAGCAATGGCCTGGTTAGCCTCGGGAATTCTCCCACTATGTCTAGGAATGACTGTTCTGTAACTGCCGAAACCCCTTGGGTGGTTATTCTGCACCTTCTCCCTTTTGAGGTTTTACCACTGGTGGCGTCTATGATTTGTTGGCGCCTGATGTCTACCAACAGGTCGAAATGGAAAAGAAAGTCTGCGCCTATTATTGCATGGCTGACTGCTGCTATGATGAATGACCAGGGCATTGCTCTCCCTACGCCTAAGTCTACTGTGATTTTCTTTAGACCGTACGCTGGTATCTGTGACCCGCTAGGTGTTTGCAATAGATGAGAAGATCTGTGCAAGTCGCGCTGGGTTCGCGGAATTATGGAGACATCTGCGCCTGGGTCGATTAAGTAGCGTGCGCCACATTTAGGGTCGGTGATAAAAACGCGCTGTGAGGCCACGCTGTCAGATAGTGCGGCTATCGACGGCCCTACTCGTTTTTTTGGTCTCTGCATGGTCCACCGTTTCTGGCCTCGGTGCAGTGCCTGGCCTCTTCTCCAAAATTCGCGTGGTACCAGCAAAGGTCCTGAGGTTGTTCTCGTCTCGGGGCGCTTGGTGTGCGCCTACGTCTCGTGTCATTACTTTTTCGCCCACGCGATTGTGAGCGCGTTCTGTCTGCGATCATGTCGGCTAGTTGTGCCAACCAAGGAGGGGGGGTGTCGCTCGTCGCATTCGGCGTGCGCCGCTCTGGTGAGCGCCCTCTCACGGCGGCCACTTCGTTTCTGCCTCGTGTTGGGAAAACTAGCACCCCGTCCATCACCACGTCGGCAACTGCGGCTGCCGCGTCGAGGTTGCCGGTTACTGCGGCCACTGTGGTGCGAATGTGCTCTGGCATCGCATTTATGAAGCACCCGCGTAGTAATGCCTCGCCGACATCTGTACCTGCGGCCTGGCGCATGTCTCGTAATAGTGTGGACGGGCGGCGGTCGCCGAGGGCTTCTCCCTCGAACAGCCGCTTAAATCGTGTGCACGTGGACTCTTTAAATTGGTGTAACAGGGCAATTTTTGCTTTGTCAAATCGGAATTTTTCCGTTTCGTCTACTGCAATGGCGCGTACTGCACGCAATCCCGATGGAGATGACTGCAGATTGGAGAATACTGCGTCAAATAGTGCGTCTTGCGTAGTTATTTTTGCCGTACGCGCCCTTGATGCAAAAACCGCGAACCAGTATTCCGGATCGTCCTCCATAAATGGGAGTGATAGCGCTCGATCTTTCGCGCTTATGGCGGCTATGTTGCTAGCGGTGCCTGCCTCATTTTTTCCGTCATTTTCTGCTAGGTCTGCCGCGCGCAATTCCGCCACAAGTTTTGCCACTTGCTTCGCCATTTCGGCTTGGATTTGCGGATCGTCCATTACTGATGTTGCCATTTATCACTTCGTATATCACCCGAGCACAAAAAAAAAACGTTTATAATGCTTATAACGGCGACAGTTTATGGTCCTCGTTTTTGCTGTACTCACGACTTTGGTGCGTTATTTCGGCAGGCGTAAATGTTTTTTCACTTCCACGTGGTTGCGCGTGGTGCGGTTGCGGTTGCTGAATTTTTGCTCGACTCCAATCTGCGTAAATCAGCTCTCGTAGTGTCGATCGAAAGTTTTTTAAATTGTTCGTATATTGCTCGCGTCTGGGTCACCACTAAGGAGACGGTAGTTCGGAGTTACTCGTTACAACTTATTTATTTAACGTCGGTACAGGATTACATATACAGGGTGCTGATGGATAGTTAGCACCTAGACAGCGCGTCTGGACTGCTCGGGATACGGAGATAGAGTGTCGTCTCTACCGCCGGAAGTCCGGGCCATTCCTTCTCGATAGCTCTCCTACTATCGATATGCGGCGCGATTGTTCTCCTGTTCTGGCGGTACATTTGATTTGTCCTACGGACACCTCAGCACCATGGATGGTTAAACCGGCCGAGAAGAGGCTGGAGAGGCACTTGATCGACAGTAGACTTCGGACATCTTTTACAAAAAGAAGAAGATAGAAACTGCCAAGAGAAGGAAAAGGAAAGCTCGGGTACATACGTTGACTTTGTTTCCGTAGCCAGCGTAGAAAGGGTTCTTGTTGACGAACAGGGCTTGAATATCACGCAGACAACTGATTTTGAACTCTTCGGGCTTCTTTTCGATCACCTCTCTACAGAATGATAAACATAAATAATTTTAAGAATAAAACACGAATTTTTTTCCTGAATGTTTACAGTGGTCAAAGAAAAAAAAACGTACCTGCGTAAAGCACTTAGGAGAGAGCTGGGTGAGAGCAACAGAGGACCATCGGGCAGAGACAAATCTCCTTGACGGATGGATCTGAGATAGTCTCTAGTCACTCGTGCTTGACCTAGAAAGCAATAGAAATATATTTTTGTTAGCGAAACAAGTCACAGTACGACCAACAAGAATAACCCACGATAATTTATTAGGGGGCGATAACTATATTGAATACGTCGCAAATAGGGCAATGTTTACAAATTGACTAGATCGTCTGAAATACCCACCTATTGCTCTGGCGGACAAGTACAAGAACTGGTAACCGTTTCGCTTTATATTGGTAAACAGCTGGGCAACGCCTGACTGCGCCCAGCTCGTTCCAACGATCGGAAGAATGTGCCCCAGCACGTCAGATCTATACAGGAACAAAACAAGAAATACAGGAGTTAATTATATGATACAAATACAAGAAATAAATCTCTGAACAAGACGAGAAATCTGAGAACTCTGGCAATGGAATCTCAGATAATTGATTAATCGCAAGACTGTTTACATACTTGGTGATCGTGCCGTCGATATCGGAAATGATAATTTGGTCATCGTACTTCCACAAGTAGATGTGGCATTTGCAGCGAGTCGTGCCTTGGTAGGCGGTCGTCACGGAGAAAACCACTTCGTTGGGACCTTCGTGCAGATTCAATTTGGCAATTTTCTCCGACGTCAGACGCAAGGACTTCTTGTATTTCTCTGTAGATGGCGATACGAGACTCGTGATATCAGAGTCGGCAAAGGCCTGACTGTTATCGAGATCCGAAGATCGGTTCATCGAGCCTCGCTTTTCCCTATTCAAACAAAATTGAGACGACACTTTAAACTGTCAGTTCTTGACAATACAACCGCAATTTTAATTTTGCGGAATTAGATGTGGTAGCAAAAATGTTGTTATCTTTTAAAAAAGTTATTTAAATTATTTAAAAAAATTAAAACTGCTAGTGTGGTTAGAAACTCACTGGTTGAATGGACTGGGCGTAGATTCGTCGGATTTGTGGCTAGACTGTCCACCATCTTGTTTGATGTCCAACGAGCTGCTTGACTTTGACTGTGACTGGTTCAGCTGCTGCAAAACAAAAAATATATTTCGCATTAGTAACGAAAGCCACTTAGGCGAGATCATGATGTTAGCATGTTTGGGGGTTTCACTGTTGGAATCTTAGGACTTACATTTTGTGACATATCAGTTTTCTTGCTGTCGGTTTCGGGGGCGGGCGAACGGCCCCATTTGAACCACGAGTAACGAGTGCCCTCTGTCTTTTTGGGTTTCTCCGGCATGTGATCCTTGACCAGATTTGTCACCACCGTCTAGGGAGGTCAAACGTAAACAAAATTAAATTTCTTTTTCGCATATTGCACGTTGTATTGTTCCTATCAATAATTTAAATTTTGCACACTAACATGAAAACACAACCGAAACAATACTAACTTCAGGAAGTGGTCGCTGGAAAACCATTACAGACATTAGGATTGGGGCGGCAGTCTGCCAGTTGTAGTACCTGTGAATATAATTAGGTAATTTAACATTAGGCTTGATTGGACACTTTTTTAAATTCACTGTAGTGTATATCAACACGGGAGTTTCTGTACCCCTCTCGGTACTTAGGCACTATGTGAGAGGCACATTTTTACCAATACCTCGGGATCGAATAATCGAGAGCCCGCGCCGGGAATCGAACCCGGGACCACCGAACCACAGCCAGTCGCTAAACCAACTGCGTTACGACGAGTCTCTTAACCAAACTTTTTTGATGAGAGTGGCGCTCATTGTGTCTGCTTAGAAAAGCAACACTACTCACTTTCCGCTGATCCGGATGACTAGATTCGGATTGTTGATCATACTCGGAGTATTACAGAAGTTGTCGTAGGTGACGATGGCCTGATCGAACTTGTCCTCCGACACAGACGACCCCAGCGACTCCAGGTAACCGCACAGGGAAAAAGCGACACCATGAAGTTCCCTGATTCAATAAAAATAAGTTATTTGCATGAAAATGCTGACTTCCCAGAAATTTTATCAGCGAAGACAGCCGACTTTAGAGTAAAATACGGCAGAAAAATCACGTAAGCGCACCAATCTTTAAAATATTTTATTATGAAGCAAATTCTACATGTACAGGGCTTCCGAAAAGTTTAACATTTGAGGTGAATTGGTCCCAATCATCGAATGAAAATTTATGCTTTTAATGCGTATCCAACTCACTTGCTCTGCGGCTCAGTGCCTCGCTCGTCGAGGTCGCTGTCCACGCCGGAAGAAGGACCGCCACCGATGGCGCCTTCTACGCTGTGTGGCGACTGGGGCAGGGAAGAACCATTACCCGATTCTGAATCGTCGTCTTTGGTGTGCGCGTCCTTGTTTTGTAGGTGACCAGTCCACGTACTACTACAATAGTCATAAAGGAAAATCCAGGAGTAAATTCACAACCGAGTATGTATAGTTTCTTTGGAATTCCATAACCAATCTTTCACAAAAAATTTTGAACAGTGCACTCGATATATTCCATTAAACGAATTTTGTCTTTCAATGAAGACAACACGCTTGATTAATATTACGAGTGCCTTATACAAAAACATGGTAAACAAATCTGGATACGTACTTGCGAGAAAAATAAAGCTGTGCCACTTCCGGATCCAGGTCTGTGACATTCAACTCGTCCAGGTACCGACCCTCACTCTCTGCTGACGCCTGCCGTTCCTTTTTCGGCTTGCTAGCTAACTGGAACACGCCACCCAACATCGAACGCTGTTCTTCTTGATCTGAGTGAAAGATGACCCAAAATATTACTCCTTATAAACGAACGATTCCACAGGTGACTTTCAACAACATTTAATAACATAGCATTCGCCGCTGGTCGCTTACCCTTCTTAATTTGCTTGGCCTTTTCAGAAGAATCATCATCAGACGCCGGCTCCTCCCTCTGAGTCTCGCTGGGCACCTTTGGAGGCACCGGCAGCTCGCCCCATGTCCACGACCAACGGTGCTCGTCGCCTTCCAGCATGCTGTTGTCCATCTTGTGGATCTCGTACTCAGAGTCGCTCTTTGGTGTTGATGGTCGGCTATTGGAGGGGCTGCAATAAAAAGACCACAAATAAATGTGAACCAGTTGCAACACCAAATTCAAAGTTATCCAAAGAAAGGTTCCCCACATTAAATTGTTTTCGGAAATCGTAAACAGCATTTTAAATTTTCCATACAAATTTTATAGGCCAGCTTCTCACCTGACCGCCGCGCTTGTCTCGCCGTCGCTGAACGGATGAAAGGAGCGTTGCATTTGCAGCGTCTTATACTGCCACTCGTCGGTGGAGGTGATGTTGCACTCCTGGTAGTCGCTGGTACCGGACGTGGTCATAAGGTCAACCTGCGACCGCGACGCGTGCAGTTCGCGAGTTCCACCAGTCACCACCACGCCGGACGCAGCGGCCAGTTCCTCCAGGTCGGGGTCCATCTGGAAAATCTCCTCGCTCGGTTCCTCGGACGACGGGCTATTGTCTCTATTGTTGCTGAGACTATTGTTACTGCTGCTACCACCGGTACCGCCGTAGCTATCGGCAGCGGCAGCCAGCACCTGACTGCTGCGACTCTGCTGAAGCTTGCGCCGGACGGTCGACTTACGTTTCCGCTTCTTCTTCGACTTGCCCTTGTCGGCGTCGTTGTCGGTGGTGGGCACGTCGATAGCCTCGCTCGGCGTGGAACCCTCGGGTCCGGTCGGGCCAACATTCACGCTACTGACTACTGTGCTCGGTGCGTTCATCGCGTTCGCCGGTTCGGTGGCGAACGCTGCAGTGCCCCTGGAAGCCACCTCCACGCTTGACGCCTCGTCACCTGGTAACCGGATGGGTTTGAACTGAGATGATCTTTCATCGTCGGCGTGTGGCGAGCAGGCGTGGACGGCGGCTGCGATCTCCTCAACGGTCACCGCGCTACCGTTGGCGATTTTAGTCATAAGTGCCAGCTCGCTCTCGCGCAGTCCTTCCATATTGGCGCCCCCATGTCGGAGCAGTTCTGTTAGTCTGATCTTTACGTTCTCCAGGTCGGATCGACTGACGTTGGCCGCTGCCAGCAGTTCGGTTAAGGAGGCGTCGTCGTGTTGGGTAACCACGAATCCACCCGTGGTGGTAGAGGAGGACGGCGAAGTGACTGTGACCTGAGAGAGGCCGTCTGGCGAGTCGGAGGAGTATTGGTCTGGGAAGAAGTGACGTGTGCTGGCGGACGGGGTGGAGTCGCCGGCTCGCACGATAGTGGGCAAGTCCGACGAGCTGTCCGTGTCCGGGTCGGTGCCGTCCGCGATGCGCTGCTTCATCTTCTTGATCTCGGCGCCCATATCTGTGTACGAGTTGATGGGCGACGTGGCCAGGTAGCTGGGGAACTGGGGGAACGAGGAAATAAAATTAGTCGAAATACACTTTGACAGACAAGCTAGTGGATACGACATCATACGAATTAGCGACTTAAAAAGTATATGATTATGATTTAATTGATGTTGATAACGCTAAACGTAAGGCAACGCAGTGATTAAGTCTTTCGCTCAGACCTGTCATAGAACAAAATTCTTCCCACCAAATATTTTTTTTCAAGAATAGTAGATATGAAACCGATATAAGAAATAAGAAAAATATATAAGAGGATAATCCTCTTATATATTTTTCTCAGATGAGCATATTTAGTGCATCATTTAGCATAACTTAACATCATTTAGTATAACACTAAAGTGTTAAGGGTTAAAACATTTTTATTTCATAAATTAGATATTTCCAGAATACAATAAATTAAAATTTCTAATGGTGTGCGACTGTTAAAAGCAAATGCAAACCGTAGAAAAGTATTTTTTTTCGTTGATCATTAACATCATTCCTTTTAGAGTTTCATTGTAGTTGAATTACGCAAAAAAAAAAATTAGAAATAAGTTTTGTCATTTAGACTAAAAGCAACGTAGAATATTTTACTCAGGATTACTCAGAAAAATGTTTTATTATGTTTAGTTACCATGTTTAATTTCATTGCTACATTGTCATTCATATTTGAGCTGTTAAATACGATTCGAACAAGAGTCAAACAAACAAAAGCAATTCTATCTATCATCATGTAGACAAACGCTCAGGAGCAACGGAAAACTCGACCGCCAATAATCCTTTTTCATTGGGCTATTATTGCTTTTGAGACGCCGTGCCAATGTCTAGTCGGTGCCAAATTGGAGCTGAGCCATAGAGGCAATCACCATCCCGGCGGGCAGACAAACACCGCGAACACCCGCCGACAAAAATTATAAATGCTTTTTGTGCGCACAGAGCGGAAAAGTCAATTGACAACAGCTGCTTCGTTCGGGTCTTTCGCTTTCGTTTGGAAAAAGAACCGACCGTCGCCTCAAAAACTGGAGTGATCTCATACTATTGCATCGACGAATAGAAACGCCTGGAGTTGTCTCACGCGAGCAGAAGATTGGTCAACTTCAAATATGAATGAGATCGCGTGTAACGCTCGTAACGATCCTTTTTTATTTTCGAAAGAAGGGCGGAGCATGGAGACGTCACGTCAAAAATCCTGCTTAGCTAATCGCCATACGTGGCACACACGTTCATGTTGGTACACGTAAAGGTTGTCAAAAGAGTGGGGCAAAACCGACCCACTGACATCCTTTTGCTCGTGGGCGCCATTTTCAATCTTAAATTGAGTTCTCTTATTTTAGCATCACGCACGCGATGCCCTTGAAATGGTGAACTTTCGAATATCACGCAGCGAGTTACCTAAAGAGATGGACGTGAAGATTATTCATATGGCAAACAAAAGAAAGGGCGTCCGTAACTAGAGAAGAGGCATCCCCAGCGAATCACCGTGATCTTGCGCAAACGATTCAGAAGAGCGTTGTCAACAGGCGCGAACATAAAAGATATTTGGCAGGGGGCCGGCATTCCCCAACTCGTTATGGAGATTACTCATCCCGCCTTTTTACATAATACATTTTCGGCTCGACGCCCACCCTGTAATCGAAAGATATTGCGCAACAATTTTGTTAATACACTTTTTGATAAAAGGGTTTATTTGGCAGAAGCGTTGGCGGACGACAAACGATCTGTCGAGCAAATTCGTTAAACAACGTATCGACAGATTACTAAGCTTTATAAATAAAGCCTGATGTTGTGTCACACTGGGCATAGAGTTTGGCCTTTTGGATCGTATACAATTTATGAAACGTGTTCGTTCCTTGGTTCAAAGTTTAAAACCCGAATGATGAGATTCGAACGGAGATGATTCACTGAGCGCCGGTTTAATCAAATCAGTGTCAACACCGCTGGCCACTCCCACATCAGAGAACTGCGACATGATGTGGCTTCCCTATCAACATATTAACGACGCTCACAGTTTTAACATTTATTCTGTTGGTGTCTTCATGGTGTCGTCATTGTTACATAAGACGTGTTATAACAACAGAAGGTGACGTCACCACGTCAAACGCTCGTTTACGTGGGCTGACGCAAAGTTTCTATTTTAGGTTTTCATTTTGCGGTGGCATTTTTGTAAATTCATTACGTCACATCCTTCCAATATCGGTGCGATTTGTCTAAAACGAAAGCTACGTAATATGAATAACCATCTACGGCCTTCCAACAACAAATATAAAAAAATTTCACACCCAACCACAGCGACGATAGTCATATGCTAATTGGTATTGCGTCTTATTTAATTACCCGAAAAGCGAGAAACGTCATTAATAAATTACCTCAAAGGAATCATCGGTCTCCTCCACAAAGAAGGCTTCCCCCGATTCGCCGAGTTTCATATGAATGTTGATAGGCTCTCCATTAATTTCAATATCAACCTTGAATGAAAGGAAACAATAAAACGAAAGATTTAGAAATGAGTTCATTGAACAAGACAAGAGGAAAAAAACATTTTATCGTAACAAGGCTATTACAAAAACAACGGTAAAATAATGATGCATGTACTGCAACAGGGTAATAAAACCTTTTACTAAAACTTAATAAAAAAACTTTCTTTGTGTCGGCAAATCAGTTTTCTAAGTTCACTTTTTAAATAGTTTTCCATTTGCCGCTCTAGCATAATTTACGTGGCTCGGCTTCTACTCTACTCAGTTGACTCCTGGAGACCAGTAACTCACCACTTTCTCCCTGGAGCGAAGAACTCCGATTTTGCCGAAGCGCACATGAAACGGTGACGACAGGTAAGAGCCATCTTCTTGCTGGATGACGATCACGTCGATGGCGCCTGTCAGCGTGGCCCCGTTCACCTCCTTGTAGAGGTTATTGACGAAATTCCAAATGGAATTCATGTCTGTTTAAGCAGCTGAAATCGAAAAACAATAAAAAATTAGTTTAATGAGATACGCAAGATTAACAAAATATTTTTTTTAATTGCAAAACGTTCTGGATAAAGCCATAAAACCAGATTTTGGAAGAATTTCGTTTTAGAAGAAACACTCGAACATTAGTCTAAAGCAGATATACTTGACATACTCATTCGTATATGTGCAATTTTTAACGGAACTCCGAAACGGTTTGATGGTGTATTCACGCAATTAGGAAGACAATGTTTTCAAATGAAATATTGTTGACATGGTTTTAACGACTGTCTGTGAACATTTGAAATGAAGCAATATTTTTAAGTGATGAAATTGTTTACTATCCCTAAATGAATAATGAACACAAACACATTTCAAAATAATAGTTTCACAGATTTCCGCGCGCATTTACGATTATTTTGACACGTATCAGTTGAAATACTGCATTAGCTATCCAATGATAAAATCTGCTCGTAGGCCAGACGGTACTCACTTCGTCGGAAACCCAGGCGAATCTAGCGATTCATAGTCTCTTTTTTTTAAATCTCGACGTACAAGTCTGTATAGATATCGATCCAATACAAAATACAGGCACGCTCGGATGTTTATGGGCAAAAATTGATTCCAGATAGGATATGATTCCAGTAGATCAAATGATCCCCCGGTTCCAGGAAAAACGTCCAAGTCAGACCGATCTCTCGCAGTATCAAGATTCGAAATGAACGGTTACCACACACAAGCAGACTCGCAGCACATCGACAGAAAAGAAGGAGGAGGACGCACAATGCCAATTTTCAGGAAAGCTCCGGTGTCAGGGGTTTCGAAGTACGCTGCGCGTGACAAAAGACGAGGATAGAAAAGAAAACCGCGGTTCGCAACACAACCGCGGTTCGGTAATTTTCCTAAAAATACACTTCCTGGCTACAACCGGCAATCTCCTACCACAAGCGCTCACGAAGCGAGCAAGAGCGAGAGAGTAGAAGCGAGCGACAATGCGTCGCTCAACGAAATAATTGCTACTGGCGCGTCGCGACTCTTCAGATTTAAACCCCGGCGCAGCCACTCTTCAATGTCAATGTCAGGGTCGGTAACGAAAGGGGGGAACTCTCAGTCAACAACACTTGCGACCGTTGCAGTTTGTTCCTCCGGGGGCGGGGCCACAGCCGACAGAGATAATGAGCTGAAATAGAATACAACATCAGATAAATAAAATGGGCGGTCGCCCTATAAAAAAACAACAAAAGTAGCGCGATTTGTAATACCGGTTCAAAGTGTTGTCGAGCCACTCTATATCGCACGTCGACTACGCAACTATCGATTGACCTATGGAGTTGTGACCGAGCCTTCCGATCGAGCCCAGTGGCTAATTGGTTATGGTCTGGCTGGTGGAAACTAATTATATCCCGAATTATACTGAGCCCCTTCGCTGCCCCAAGGTGGGTAGTCTGATAAAAGCCGTACAGCGAAGCCAGGAATCACAAATCATAACCTGGTATGGGAATTGTGCTTTATCTCAAGTTGGTGCACAGCTTGTCCTTAGGCCCCCGAGGTTTACAGAAGTCTAGCCCGGGTGATCGCGACCGGACTTCTCAAATGAGATGAACATCGGACCTCGAGAGCTGATTATCCTGTTGAGCAGTAGAAGAGCTTAACGAAGCTAATCTAGTCTAGTTTAACGATGTATGCACCTTGAACTTTGGGCCGGCACACGCCAAGACTTGAACCCTGGCACACGAAAGAGGAAAAAAAAACCAATTACATAACTAATTCAGATTGTCGTCGTGGCAATAAACATGACGAACATGTGTCTTTGATCGTCGCGATCAAATCAGCCGCGGTTCTCTCCATTGCAATTACGTCAACGGTAACCTTCACCTTGGCATCGAAAAACATCCCAAGTTTCTCGGAAAAGGGTGTGAGGAAAGAGGAGGGAAGCAAAAGAAGAGAAGGTGGTCTCGAAAAAGTGGGCGGCCATCACATTAAACAAAATGGCGAGACGCCAAATTGTACATGCACCACGTGTGTACGAAACCGAACACAATCAACACAGCCGAACGGACAAACGGAAAATGTAAGATAGAACTGGGCGAATCCTGTTTAAAGAGTCACGCGAGACAACACTTTGGGCTAGAGTTGAACACGAAGAATCATCTCCAATACACGTCAGCTATCTTTATAAAAAGAAGAAGTTCCCACTAACAACCCACATACTCATTAAAACCCTTCTGCATAACATGTATGTTGTTTGTGAAGTCACAAACAACATACATGTATTCAAACGTTTTTTGAAGAGAAAAAGTGTTTGGTTCCACTACACACAAACTAATTTTTTTTTAATTACGTGTAATAGAAGCAGTTTCGATATACTTCTACTAAACGGAAATGTTCGTGTACATGAAATCTAGAATATCTGAATCAAATACTTCCCGCCAAAAGCCACCGACAAAAGAAATGAGTTGGACCGCACAAATCTGTCGCGGAATCTATTTGCAGCACGATTTCATGGACAAGCTGCGAAAAGCGCAGGAAGTGATTTTCACGTCGAGTGTCGATCTTAAGTTGTCCTGGCCAAACGCTGAATAAATACCACACCAGTGCACTTGTACACGATAGCGAAATTCTTCAATTTCTCCACGTTCGACGGCACAGATAACTTCCAGCTATCTCATTCTCGCCCTCGGGCACTTTTTTTACACTACCTAAAAAAAATAAACTTGTACTAAACAGGGACTAGCTACAGTATTTTACACACAGTGTAGGCAATATGGCTACAAAAAATAAAGAATCAAATCTGATAAGCAACGGCAGGAGCACTAACGGCCGACATAAACTTCAATCAATCTGCTTTCTCGATCAGTTTTCAAGATCTGATAAACAGACATCAGTAATTACACGCAAATAACTGTAATAAGGATATTTGAGAGAGGCTAAACTTAGATTTGTTTTTCTTGATAACTCGAAATTTGTAACAAATTTTTATCACCTTAAATCTGTCACACGAGAGCAAAATCTCCGTTGGCGACAATTCTAAATTTTATCTAAACAATTTAGAGCCTGCTTTGAACCGGTTGGCGCCCGTACTACGCGAGTGTTACGCGTGTGGGCCAAGAATTACCCTTCCAGCAAAGAGGAAAAAATAAACTAAAGTTCTTTCAATGTTGGTTGGCACTGGCAACGCCGCCCGAGGATGAACTGGTGAACTTTTGAGCAAAGCACACCAATGGAGAGCGAGACTGACGCCATATTAATCTTATTGGTCGCCGTTTCCTGGATCAGGTCTACCTATGGTGAGCGCAGAGTCTGGCAAACAACTCAACGACCATCAATCAGTTCTCCCACTCTTAAGTCTAAGCCCTGAAACTGCAAGCGAGATCGGGGCAAATGGGAGGAAAAAATCTTAAACATACACATGAGTGTATAAACAAGATATGACAAGCTATATACAATTTTTTGATGGTGCATTAACCTAGTTTGGCACACATTGCTAAACCCAATAACATTTTTAGAAAATAAGTTCAACTCGCTAAAGTTCGTCATAATTCTGAAAAGAGCCAAATTGAGTCGTCCGAAAGTGATTTGTGGGTTTCATCGGATTTGTCGGATACTCTGGTAGGAACCATACCGAAAACGTCAAAGTGCGTAAATAATTTAGCTCACAATAAACACTGAAACAATAGAAAGGTCCAGCAGGTTTAATTTTATTATACAAGCACTCACCAACTGTTTCGTAAAAGAAGCACACAATGTGCAACGTTTGATTGAGTAAAACTGGACGGAAGGTCAACGAGAATTAACATACACGTAACGCTCGTAAAGTCCGCCAATGTTGTGAAGGCACAATACGTCATAGTACCACGCACACGTTATTAGCAACTACGTGTTACAATTTAATTTTATGGTGCTTACATAAAATGTAAACTGGGGTAGGTAGACCCCTCTCTATACCAATCCTTTCAGCCAATGCAAACAAGAAACTGGTTAGATTTATTGGAAGGTTACCGTACCATATAATCAAATTTTGGTGCGCACCAACCATCCTTTCAAATAGAAAGTGTGTGAAAAATAGAAAATGAAGAAGAAAAAAAGAGGGTTTTCATTTCACTGGTTTCGCTCGCCTGATCTCGCTAACGAGAACGCGCCAGGTGGAAAATGCGAATGCGGGGCAGTTGAACTATCTTGCGGGTCGCAGACCTGCCAGTAGTAGGCTACACCACGACTTCTACGTCAAAAGCAGAGCACAGTTCGAATGTGCAGTTGTCACTGCAAAACGAAATTTTAAATAACATGTATATAATATTAAATTCCCACCTTCTTAAACCAGACTAACAATGTACTCGTTTGTCAACATTTCCCCCAAATACACATTCCTTTCAATGAACTTTGAAGAATATTTGATAAAATCGTAAGCCTCCATTTTTTTAATTGGGTCACCAACATTAGTGCAACAGCATTGTGCAACTTTTTATTTTTTTAAGAAATATGTGAAGCAATTAAATTATTAACTGGCTATTTACTGTACATCTTGATCAAATGGATGAGAGCTCACGCCGGGGATCGAAACCGGGGTCGCCAAAAACAGAGTGAACGGTTTCAACCATTTGACTGTACCCTTTAACCAGCCAATTAATTTTTCGCTCTATCCAGTCATGTGCTTTGCTCTGTGATTGGTAGATTTTTGCCACGATTTTTTTGAATAGTGAAAAGGCGTTATGGCGCCATTGCTGATGGTATGCGGATTGGCGTGAACGCTTATAGTCGTCTTGGCCGGTTAAAGGGTGAAATTGTTCTCTATTTCGAACCTACAAGCTTGAGTTCGTTGAAGGATAATTGAAACACAAGTATAGGATTTCAGTTATTCTGATCACACCAATAAAAAATAATATTGCTCAACTGATAACCCATTGATAACTACGACTCGTAATAAGAAATGACTAAGGCGTGACGTTTTCCCAAACATGGATCCTCGACCAGACACATCCCACAAAGGTGGCTGCATTCAGACGAACTCGAAATCGATTAATCGATTTGGCAGTGGTGGTCTCGCGAGGCTCTTCACCTCAACGCACAGACAAGGACGTGTCGTTGAACTGGGCGCTGAAATTGTGGTCGCATCGAAATATGTCTAGCAAGAGTTTCTTTCCATTTGCAAATGAATCATCAGGTTAGGTTCTACACCTAGCTTCAGCAGCGGCAAGCGCCCAAATTAAGTTGATCGGTAAACCGTGTAGGGGGGCTGGCGACCCGAAACCACGGCGACGTGTACCTGACGTGTTGTGAAACACAGAAATGAAAGCCAAATTTGGCTCAGGTGCAATTATTGAGGGCACGGCCGTATGGTTTGGTGGTGGTACGGAGAAACGGAAATCACGATAAGCAGCTATCTTGCGATGAAGATTAATAAATATTTTGGTGGCGTGTTGTAAGAATTCTAAATAGAAAATAACAACATTGAACAACACAAGCGCTGAAAGTGATGATTTGACATTTGCATGAATATAAAAACCAGCTTGATTATCAGTTTATTGACTTTTTTTAGTACGTTTAATGAGATCAAGTCGAATGAATGGCATTTTTGTGTTCCTTTAAAAAATCTTTTATATTAAAAAAGAAAAAATTACACTAAATTTAAATACCTTGTCCTTAATCTATAATAGCCCAAAATTAGTTTTCCACTCGACTATCGCCCTGGAGCAGAACTGGAAGGTTCAGTTACGCCATTCCCGATCTCGTTACGCCACATATTTTTCAAGAGGTCAGCCAGATTTAAGTCTTCAAACGGGCCACGTCAAAGAAAAGAAAGGTTGGAGGCCAGGTGATCTTCACCATGGCGTTGCCAAAACAAAACAACTAACAGTCGATGTCCCCCCCAAACGTTGAGTGCGATCCGGCGCGTTCGGACATCAAATGACAATATCTTTGTTTTGAAATAACGGAATATCTCCCAGCGATTTTCTTAAACGAATAAAAACATAAATCCTAAAAAGATTTGATAAATCAAATTTGATATGACATATTTCGAGTTACCTAAATTCGGGCTGGGGAAAACAAAATATCCCAGGCGTCTGCGTCCTAAAGGTCTTATTAGTGTTCTAGTCATACACCTCTTTGGGGTAAATGCACGGAGAAATTGAACCCCCCGCAAAACGGCTTCATCCGGGGCTGCTGGTGGGTACATACTAGTATAACGTCTGCCAACCGCAAAACCACCGCATCTACCTGGGGCGAGAGAAACGAAGCAACAAACAGAAAGGATTGGTGTTGAGTTCTCTGTTGTCCTACCAACTATCTGAGAAACATGTCCATACCTGGACGATGTGGGTCAATGTGATGGGTTTTTTTTCTCATGCGGGCCGCCCCAGCGCGTTACGCGACTTCAAGGCGAAGCAACCGACCAATCATTATACTTAGTTCTCTATTCGAGTCTCGTCCAATTATGCTACAAACTCGTTCACCTAAATCGCAAAAGTGTGTTTCTAGAATCGTACGAGTTTGTGTGTGTTGTTTGTTATATGTGCATGAACTAGCAACATAAAAACAGCCTTGACGCAGCTGCGCCGTGTGCAAGTTAAGCCTCCGTAAAAGCCGCAATCGGAGGGAAAATGGCGTTCTTGAAAAAGAAAATGATTTAAAAAAATAATAATTATATAGAAACACTTTCCAACAACATTCACCCGTCACGATAACCACTTTAGCATGTCGCTTTTTAAGAATAACTTTTTAAACTAAATACTTTAACCGCAAAGTCCATGAGGATAACTAATTCCCACCCGAATAAGGATTAGAATTCAAACTCTCAGAACACAATCAGACACCCTTACTCAGGATACGAGACATCATTTGTCTAATTCCACGCGGGTGAGGATTCGAACCCAGAGATCCGAGCCATCCCCAATTCCCCATCAGCAATGAATAGTTGATGGAACGATAAACACGACGGATAATCATTTTTTTTTAAATTCAGCATGACCCATTTCAATTTCGACAATACTGTACATAATATTTAATCTTCCTAATCCTACACATCTGTTTCCAGGCTACCAATAGCGGGGGAGTGGAAGAGGTAACCAAGGCAACGGGGTAAACGCAACTGATTGTGTAACATTTTTGGTATTGCATATTTCCATGAACAGACGAGAAAATCACAGGCTCCGTTCAGTCCTAACCGTGTGTGCACACAGACCGCAATCTAAACAAAAACATTACAGGAATGCGTTGGTATCAACACAAGACCTAACCGATATTACTAACAAGTCTTTCATCTGGAAATGCCGGAAGTTGTCGAATCTAGGATATACTCGTATGACTGTTTAAATAAAATAGAGGCGCCCAGAGGAAAAAGCCGGAAACAGTTTTGCAGTTCATTGAGGGAGCTCCATCACGTGACATGCACTGAATTTGAAATATACGAATTTTATTCAGCCGTTTCCATCAACAAGCGGAAATACAGACTCACAATGTTTGGGGTCAATCACACGGGGACACATTTCCGCAACTGCCTTGTCTGTAGAAATGTTTGCAGTACTAAACAAAGTTGTGGCAAAAATATTTGAAACCATTAAAGAACGGTAACACTTTCAAATTTTCCATCATGACAAGTAATTAATAAATTGAGCTCTTGGTTTGATCTTTCAATCGCTAATCCAATTAAAATATCGGACAATGTTTGAGCGTTATCAAACACTGGACACCATAAATTATCATAAAGAAATGATAAGGGAATTAATTCAGGTGATCATTGCATGACAGGTTTCAGTTGGTATTTTTTTTAATGTTTGGGATCTAGTCGTGGGGGACTCTTGGGGAAATTTTTATGTTGATGGAGCCGCTATACCGAGTGTGTTTGTTGGCAGTGCTGCCACGCCGATTTTTTCCTGCTTTTTAATGGCGCTAAAAATGAGTCCCGCTATAACCAGGAAGAGTCAGCGCCTCTACCAGGAAGGTTGGCTCAATTTGCGACCTTGATCGAAAACACTTGCAACGTGCTATATGCGTCAAGAGCATTGGGCAAACGGCATTTTATCAACCAATTTATATTCAACTCGTCTTCGGCTGATGACACCACCAACGCAAACAATGTAGAAATAACGCCTAAAGTAAGCCTACATAAATCACTTTTAACACCCGTTAAAACAAACAATTAATATCATATCAACAAACGCTGTGAGAGCTGTTGTTTGGAAAGGAGGTGGGGCAAAGAGAGATGACGGCATGTCTCACGATTAATCAACAACATCTGCTCCGACAATCGGGTTCCGATTGTGGGCGTTGGATATTTGGATAATAACATTGGGAAATTGGTTAATGCTTTCTTTTTTTAAAGGAGGGCAACAAAAAAGTGAGTCACAACATATGAGAAGACTAAAGGGGTCATAATGGAAGCGACAGGACGATTTCGTTACATGTACTTTGCATCGACCTGCCGGAACATGGGTTCGATCGACTACGTGGACGTAGTCGAGACACTCATTACATGATGTCAAGTGGCCCGAGCTAAGTGTTTGCAAAGTACAGGGCTGGAAAAATAGACATCACAACGTGGCATCTGCTGTTGACCAAATCGAAGCAGCCTACACACATTCAAGTCTCGAAACCACTGTACTTGTGCTATCCAACCCTTTCAGAACAGTAATCAATCACAGTTTGCAAATGTTTCCATCGATCTATATTTCTGTTGCCAATTCTGTATATTTAAATAAAACAAACATATGTTAATAAGATTTGTATTTATTTAAATGTAAAATTTCTATATATATAAATCAAATTCAGATCTCGAAGAGATAAAACATTGAAATAAGAAATACTTTGAAGTTGAGATTTTCAGAAATTAAAATAGTTTCTATTGACTGAAACATGATTTCCAGTTCGATCAAACAGCAGCGTATATTTATTGGGCAATTCGTAACTGGTTAACTCTGTGTCCAACCACTTCCAATGCAATCTCAAATGTTTCTGTCGACTTGAATGTTTCAATCTCGACTTGGTCAAATGAAAAATAATAAATGCGGACTACTGATATATGCTTTTGGATAACGATATTAGAATTAAACAATCGCAGAACTATCAAGGTAATGAAATCTAATATATTTCCTCCTCAGTTTAATGATATTCCATTGACTTTTACATTGTTTTCAGTCCGACTGAAAGCAAATTTATGGAGATTAAAAAGATGATAAATGCATGTGCTGGTCAGGACAAAGTCGGAAACACAATTCCTGTCCAATAGGCACAAACATCCGATCGATAGACTTGAGTGACTGAAGGGGCAAAGGCGGCGCTCGCCATGCTTCATCCTAACATAGCCCCCCTGCACAAGGCCACATCCGTATTTAAACAGAGTGCAAACACTCTGTTTTCCAGCCTGCTTCGCCAATGGCACGGGCAAGGCCACAGAAAAACCCACATCAACAAAAAGGGAAACGCAGCCCCCCCCCATGCATAATGTACAGCATTCAGGTGCTCATGCAGAGGGTTAGATTTCATAGTTGGTTCATGCCAACGTTGGTTTTTCGTCCGTAATGATCGCAGATTCGTAACAACCGAGGTTGATGTTAAACAGACGGTTGATCGAACGCCAGCAATAAATAATTGAGAAAAAAATGCAAAAAGTAATGTACACACTTGCAATTGTTTCAATTATATTGAAAATTCAATTTGTAAGTTTTAGATTTTTGCAGCCAACTTAAATATTTTTTTATATAACCGTTGTACGAGTAGGTAATAAATTTTTAACATTACAATTTTTCTGATGCTTATTTTTAATTACTTTTGTAACTTTGTAAAGTTTTTAATGTGGCATACTAAATTTGTATCAAATCAATACCAAAAGAAAATGAAACATATTCATGTGTGGTCACTTGGTACAAACGTAAGAATTATTTCTTCAAAGTTTATGTCGAGCAATCAACTTCCACATTGTTTACAAGTATTGTCCTTCGTGGTCGGTCACCTTTCAATTTTCAATAATATTTTGAAAATTCCATACATGACCTTCTAACAAATTCCTTCAAGGTTAGAAACGCATATGCCACTTTTTATCGGGACTGCCGCCAATATGTAAAACGAGCTTCGTGCATGCAGCATTGCCTCGGTGCATGCACTGCGTGCAACCCCTCAGGAATTTTTGGAGCCCAGCCACAAAAAAATAAGTTCGGAATCCGCAAACGCGTACTACGGTAGATCATCCTGCCGAATGCTTCATTTTCTTTCAGTCAAAAGTTTGCCAGGCACACACACAAAATCATCAAAACAAGACATACCAGTAGTCACCAGAGAGAAAAACAGTTCGAAAGACATCTCTGGTGGTTGAGTTAAATAACAGACCGCTATGTGTCAATCAGCAGCACGTATTAGAAAACGTTTTCGGGGTTTTTTGTTCTTGAATGTCGACCTACAGCTACAGTTGACCCCCGGCAACTCCAGCCAACGACATCTACAACCATTGATCGAATCGTTGGCCGCGTTACAACACAGGTGATAACTAGCTGGCGAGAAACTAAAACTGCTGGCAATAAGAAAACGCCACCATGAGTTAGCATTCCAGTTCGTATTATTCGGATGACCTTTCTTTTAACTGCTCCACATGTCTTTTACTAATGAGGAAGATTTTTCAGAACGTCTGAGTGGTTTAATCGAGAACATGAATTTCGGGACAGTCTTTTCGTCTCTTTCCGTTCGGTATGTCCCGAAATTCATGTTCTCGATGTCTTTTACTGATTGAAATTGTTTCATAATTTTGCTTGAGTGACGTTGGGTCAAAGATGTTTGAGGAAAACTTGGGATTTCTCAATTTGAGAGATTGCATTTTTGTGGAGAAAAAATTAATTAGCAACCTCTAATTTCAATCGAATTGAATGTGAATACATTATTCAATCATTTAAATATTTGTATAATCATGAAATATAATACTTAATGCGCCGAATTAGGGCAAATTACCCCGCACACGCTTAATTCTTACCATCAATGCTTGAAATTCCTGCTCACGGCTCTCAAAAATGTCCCAATAAAAATAAAGCTAAAAAATGTTTCTTCAACCAACTTTCACTAAAGATGGAAAACAACACCAACAAAGTGGGCAGTAAAACGTATATATTATATATACAAATATATATCAACTTCCGATTGATGATAAGAATTTCTTATCGACGACAAGTCGAGAGTATCTTCAGTTTCGACAAGAAACAATTGTGGAAACAACACAGAAACGCGCGCGTGTCGATTTAATCTGTCACGCCACCACACACTAAAGGCGGAGGAACCACGCGGCGTTGGCACATCAGAAAAGTCTCTCGATAGTCAACTTCCGGTCGAGCACTACCTGGTGCGGCCGCGCTACCAAATTCAGTCTCGCCACCAGAAACCTCAGTGTTCGCTGTCGAGCGTCCGCGCTGGATTTGAACACACGACACGCGATCAAGTTTTTATCAGAAGTTCCAGTAACGTCAGAATGCGGACCCTATACGAGGAGAGGAGAGATATGAAAATCAGCAGCAGAATCGTGTCGCGTGTGTTGTGTTGTAGAACACGTAAAAATAACACTTGTTGGTGGTTTCGGATCCTGGTAGAAATAGGAACACGAGGTCACACACGCGTCAGGCGGCGCATGGGCGGACCAATCGCAGGCCAATCGCGCCATGCCACTCCCGCGGCCGTCGACCAATGGCAGTGGCGCGATTGCGTCACGCCAGATGGGGGCGCAGCAGGCGCGACACACCTCTCCCAAGGTCGGCCATCTCGCACACACAAAACGTACGATTGCTACGAGATCGGAAGAGAATGGCAAACAGCAACGTGGGTCCCCGACAATGGGGTGGTGGTGGTGGTGGTGGTGATGGTGCACCGAGGTGGTCCGTCGTCAATCCGACGGTGGAGTTGGGAGGCCTGTTGACGACCTTGGGCCCGGTGGCGAACATGAGCCACCCCAATCCGAATTCACGGACCTTCATTGTGACAGCTTCCGTGACTGGTCAAAAAATTAAAATAAGTTGTTCGGGAATAATCCCTCTCCCCATCCAAATACGACCTTTGCGATTCTTGAATCGTCTTAAGATAACAATTTTAAAGATGCTGCATGTTCATTTTACACTTCCAGTCAAGATTCTAGACTGGTAAAAGAAACTTGGAAAAGTGCCAATCGCAGTACATTGTTTTTTGCTATCTTAACCGACCACTCATGATGATAATCACATCTTGAGATCCGAAGTGTTTAAGACGCTCATAGAATCTTAAAAATGAATACCATGATTGGTTGAAATTGATGTTGCTCTCACGCTCGTAAAATTACCTTCCAATAATCTGAAAACAATTCTATAATCGACCGTTAAATTCGTAGCTGTCCTTTTCATGATTTTAATCTGCCACAAAAGGGTCAATTCACCAGTGGACTCGACATGGATAGGTAGTGGCAGATGCTCATTTCGCTATCCTAGGCCCCTGTTTGTGCACGACTGCTAGTGGGTAAATATTGTAATTTTAGTAATAGTTCTCGGGACATCGGCAAATATGATAATGGTCCACGGTTAAACTGAGGGGGCGGCATGTTGCGCAAGCTGTTCCGGCGATTGGTCCCGTTTGTTAGCAGGACTACAGACAACGTAATCGCCATTGAGCCAGTGGTAGTGGTAATGGCGACAAATATTACACGACAAACGTCCACAAAATTGGGAGAGCAATCGCGTGTTCAATACAAGCTGAATGAAAAATTCTGTTCCGACGGTTCTCGATTTCGCCAATCCGCCACCGGCGCTTCCGCGAAGTCACATGACAGACGAGCTGGCACGACCCGGAACGCACAAATTGCGGAAACGGCGAAACCGGTCTGAGCCGGAGTCCGACGTTGGAGGAGCATCGCTGATACGAACGAACGTCGTGGTGGGTGGTGGGGATTCGAGCTCAGGGTGGAGTGAGTGTGCTCGGTGGTCGCAGGGAGCTGTTGAACATATTGAATCGCAACCGTTGATAACAAGATCAACAATTTGATCGTCGCAATATCAGCAGCAGGTTGATAGTCCCCACAATTAAGCTAAGGATATGAGACAAGTTTGCCAGTATTTTATTAAATGTGATTGATATGCCTTATTGCTATTTGATAGTGCAATCCGCGTAACCTTTTACCCAACAACTAGTTTTACTAAAACTCATTTTTCACAAAAATTGTAGCATAATCAAATTGCTGATCAGAATCTGTTAACTTTCTCTATTTGACCATGGAAATGAAAACATGATCGATTCTATCGATATCATCGCTCACCCCTTAGTAGTCAAGTGGAAGCGAGCCTGGGAAGAGCACGCACTCATCCACTTGAAAAACAGACGCGAGTCCATTTGCTGTCGAAACATGTTTTCGGGCGTGCATTTCAAACAAACAAGTAACGTCGCATATTGAAAGTTGAGCCACCCCATCTCTCATGTGCCCGTCTGGGCCGTCAAACAAACACTTCGGGTGAAGTTTGTTTTTGTGGCGAATTATTTTTTGGAAACTGGTAATTTGATCTGACCAAAAACAATCGTGAACTTTTAAAAACATGATTGTTTTTGTCCAGGGTACTGCGTACCAACAACCTCGTGATCTACAAGTATCTATGCAATACTAGTGTATTTATTGATTAAATGATCAACTGTTGATTTCGATATTAAGCATGAATCGGACAATTGCTGCAAACCGAACAAGCCTGACTTGCACGAATCTAGGGAATAATGATATATCTATTGCAAAATAATTTGGAGGTTGGCACCTGTTCTTCATGATCGTCACCGGTACTACCTGCACGGATAAAAAAATTATATTCAAATTTGAATGAGAAAATTATTGTATTTTTGAAAAATAAAATTGTCAAACACAAATCAAGATTTGTCAAATCGCAATACAATCAAATTTTTCGGAGTTAAAAATTCAGCGTCGGTGTCTTTGTAACTAATGTAATTATAACATTGAGATTATCTCAACTCTTTCCAAGCACCGAACCGTGCAACGCTCAAGATGGACTGTCGCTATCAGTGGGTCAAAAGCGGTGCACAGGTGACGTCACTCTTAACAACGCACAATTTCAGTTTCGGTCGATTAATGATTTAGGAGATCACTTTCCGATTTTGATTGGCACTTGACGTGACCCTGGGGAAGCCTATCGGGTGGCGGCTGGCGACCAAATTGTCAATAGTAGCTGGCCGGATTGCTACGCAACAATGAATGGTAATATGTTTATAGGTCCCCACTCTCACTGGGTGCTTGGAAAAACTGAAGCTGTAACAACATTCTTTTCAATCGATTAAATTGAAAAAAAAAATTTTTTCCAGTTCGTCGCGGAAGAATTTTTCAAAAACTAGGATTTTAATACAGAAATGCAGATATACATTTAAGAACTAAATAAAATATTGCTTAATTAATGCTTCTTAAAAAACGGTATAAATTTATTTTTCCTAAACAATCGAGTAAAATTACAAAAAGGATAATTATGAGTTTTTTCTATCATGATGGGCCGTTATATTCATTTCTTTGGTCTGCCTTATTCGACCGCAAACTCTTGCACTCTAGCCAAAAGTGAAGCTACTTTTCTAATATCCATTAGTTTGTAGTAGTTCCTTCTTCCTTTGCTTATTTGCATGCACAACGTCAGTTTTTTAAATGCAATAAAAGTTACGTAACAATTGTCGGTTTGTGCGGTGGAGACCACGCAATTTACAATTGCAACAGAAAGTGAAACTATTTTTTATTTACAGTAGTCTCCCACTGTCATGAGTATTTGGGGCAACAGTTTCTGGTTTTATGAATTTATAAGTACGACTCGTTGTAGCGCAGTTGATTTAGCGACTGACCACAGTTCTGCGGTCCCGGGTTCGATTCCCGGCGCGGGCTCTCAATTATTCGATCCCGGGTTACTGGTAAAAATGTGCCCCTCACATAATGCCTAAGCACCGAAAGGGGTACAGAAACTCCTCTTGTGATATAAACTTCAGCAAATTGTAGCACACATCCGGGCTCTGCAGTCGATTTGTAGCCAGAGGGCCGAAACTCCACATTTGAGCGTCACACCTCATGTAAAACAAGCATTCTTTCTTATGAAAAGAAAACAAATAAATTGCATAAACGTCGCCAGATGCAAAAAACATGCAATGCAATAGCCGGGGGGCGGGGAAGCGTGTAATCTGTTGAATGTTGGACTTCTCGGCAAACCGCGGTTTACACAGCCAAGTCGCAACAACTTCGAAGAAATAGATTTTTCGAATCCCGGCCATGTCCTCTGCCCGTGAGTGGGTGGTTTCTATAAACACAACACATAATTCATTCATGATAGGTTCGTGACTTGGAGGGGTTGCTCTAATTCGGACCGGTATTGATCAGCCCACCATCCTTTGTGCTCGCGGCCGTACGTCATATGTATGTACATGGGTGGAAATTTGTCGACACCGGCGTGCTGAATATTTAAATACTCAGCGGTGGAGAATACGTGTTGCTCTGAATGAGACCGCGTGAATATTTCACCATTTGCTCGCTTGTTGGTTGTCTGCTCTAGAAAGACTGACAGGAAAGCAAACGAAAGCAAGTAACCTACATGTCTGAGCGTCAAGATTGAACAGTCGAGGCGGAGGCAGTTGTCATTTATGGTAATGGAACCGGGGATAGGACGTCACACATTTGGTCCCGCGTCAGGGTGAAAGAAACTTGGAAATCGTTTAGAGCAAATGAGACACTTCTGGTCTTATCTTTATCAAACTTGACTCGCCCAAAATGTACAGGCGTGACTCACAAGAAAAGAGGGAACAGGGCGATTCTTAGAAATTATAATGATTTCTTATTTAATGTTATTAATATTCTCATCCGTGATTTGCTCAGTGTACAGAACAATTTATAAATAAAAGAAAGCCTCCAAAATTTATATATCCTGCATTTTTACTAACCACATGCGTCCATATATTTTGTTGCTCACTGCTACGGAAGTTAAAATATCATTTCATTGGCTGACGCACACTGTAGGCATTCGCAAACTCTCCAAATTCAGAGAAATGAAAGATGGTTCTCTCGTCGAGTGGGAATTGAGATCGAAAGGAAACGAGAGTAACGTTGACACGCAATGCAAAAGTCGATATTGGCCGATTTCGCTCACATTCTAATGAGGGCAGCCAGAATTGATTGCCCCTTTTTGTTCGTCCGGTCGTTTCTTTGGCACCTGGCGCGGTCGCAGGGCCGGACATGAAATCGATGCACGTACAGCGTCGATGGTAACCGTTATTAATTAAGAAAGTTGGCATTGTGTGTGTGTGGGGGGGGAAGGTGACATCAGTTTTCAACATTGACCAAGATTTATGAATCTCCAGACTTCAACTATTCAAATTACAACATGTACCATTAGTTTTTAGCCGTCTCCAACGTCCAATGAATCAACGTACAGTATAAAAAATGAGATCGAGACTTATTCTCAGAAAGACTCACTTTAAAGTTCCATTTACATTTGGAGCATTTCACGTTTTGCTCCACGTAAACTTAATTTTGTTTTGGTCTCACGGAGAACATTCAAGGAGTTTTCAAATGACCACGCTAGAGATTTTATAACTCATTTTATTTGGGAAAACAAAATGACATTTCGATGGAGCAAACCGAGAAATCTTATCTAGTGTGAATGATGTAGCCCCACTTTTGAAATCCAAAGGTTACACCAGAAAATAAATCAGCATTACTTTCTAAGGAATGAATGTCTGTTGAAATTCAACCCAAGTAAACCCCTCTGACTGTCAAAAGGAATTAGAAAGGGACGCAAAATGTTGAAGCCTAGTCTAAATGTGTTGCCATCGCTGGATGAACATCTAGAACACGACTTTGGTTACGTGTACCAGGAACTCTGCCAAATAGAAACATGGACCGGGAACGTGAACACCGGCATCGCGTTCCAGAACATTCCATCGGGAGATCGCGCCCGGTCTAACGGCCTCTGACAATACATGTATTTGGCCAGAATCACATTCAGCGATTTCAGCTACGAAAACACACGTACACTTAAGTTTAGGGAGCTCCTGTTCTTTGGCAACAGAAAGCAAAGAAGAAAGTCTTTAAAAAAAACAAATCTTGCGTGAGATGTACGTGTACTGGAAAATTTGGCGAACATGGTCGCAATAAATAGTTGCGTCAGACACATTTAGCAGCAAAGATCACAAACTAAAAAGTGTGAAAGCCCCATAGCAACATTGGATGATTGCTCGAAAACGACCATGATCTCGATTCTGGTTAACCCGGGTCTGGAAAATCGCTCAAGACAATATTTCAACGAATCACCAGCACCCATACAGCATGAAATCAACTATAAAATTGTGACGCATCCGTGTCGAAAGTACAGGTACATGGCCTAGGTAGGCAGGGGTTTGACCCATGTTTCTGAGTGACACCTGCTCTTTCGCAAATGACTAAAGTCGATACCACACATCCACACACATCGGTAATATACCGAAATTCAGAACGCCATCCACAAACACGTTTCACCGAATTGCCAAGCTCATCGACCAGTATATAATTATAAACCGGTACGACCTTATGTAAGTAAACAAAGATGAAAGGGTCACACGACTACGATCCCGCAGACTAACCACCCACAAACACTGAAAACAGGGTTAGGAAACAAATGATGGTAGGTCCCTAGCCCCATTTCGAAACGAAAGGACCTCCATGATCGTGTCGATAGGCTCGGAACATTTCCGTCCTTGATAATTTAATAGATTGACAAAAATGCTAGGGCATTGACACTACGCAGCGATCAGCTGTGACATGTGTCGCATTGGCCGGCGGCTTACAGCGAAACCCCCTTTGTTTGTCGTTCATCTTCGTGCGGCTCTTACCGCATCCCCGCTCACTAGGAGCTTAATCTTTCACTTACAAATGATTGCTGGTCGGTTCCACGGTTCCTCTTACGTCTTAATTATCTTGAATTTTGGAGCGAATAGCATTTTTCTCACGACTTTGTTCACTGGTTTCACAAAGGTTCAACAACAGAAACGGACATATTGGTTTTCCCAATGCGTAATATCCTAGTTACACAAGCCAAGCGTACTTAATCTAAGCATGCTTGAGTAGGGTGCGCTTAGCTATTTCGCCATTGCACAAAATCGAGTTGTCCGTGCTACGATAAGAAAATGCGGGGCGTTCTCGAATGTTATACGCCCATCTCTAATGCGCTCAGCAAATTTCAAAAGAGGGTGCGTTCAACTTTCAACATCGTGTGGCGCCGTGATCTGTGCACCAGAACAGCGCTTGCGATCACGGTGATGGTTTCCCCCAGCTCAAGCACAATTCAAATTTCCCAAGGAAGCTGAAACATGCTCACAGTGTAGCTATGGTATAACTGGTAGCGCGCATCCTAGTTTTCACAACGATTCATGTCGTACACCCATTTTTGGAAATTAACGCCGTCTATCGACAAGAGGGGAAACTACGAAACGCAGAGCCGCCAGTATTGCCGTCTATGGACAATTGGGTGCGCTTCGTAGTTTCCTCTCTTGTCGATAGACGGCGTTGAATTCGAAAAAGTGAATCGACATGAATCGTGAAAACTAGGAGACCCCACTCCCATTATGGTCCTCCCACTCCATTTCCAAATTCGTGCAGCAAGTAGCGCCATCTAGCGAGGTCCTGTCGAGAATAGTGACGAGAGTAGCGCCATCTGTTGAACGTGGAATTTGAAAATGGCGCGGTGCCTTGAAGGGTTTCACGATATATTCAAATTGTTTTTTTAACTCCATAAATTGAGCCTGTTGAGGGTTCAAGGTATTTTATATACCTTGGGTTGGGACATTGATTGTCCATAGACAAGCCCACCACCAAAGAGCCCTTGAAGCTGGGTTGGGACCTTGGGTTTTTTGGCAGGGCTACTCCAAGTAAAGTTGGGCATCTGGGGAGCTTTGGTATTATTTTTTCTAAAGATGCCAAACGTAAAAGAACTTTCGTTTCTCGCGAAAAATTAAAAAACACTGATTTTGATGACTGAAGTTTTTATTTTTCTTTTGTTATTGTTTTCGAAGATAAAAACTTTAAAATGAGCAGTTTTAATTTTAAAATAAAAGAGAAAGCGTTGAAATGAAATTGTGCTTTTTCCGATAACAGGTGTCGATACTGTAAAGGTCACGAGGGTCGACTAAACTCCAGCCAGGAATTTGCATATTGTTTGCTGATTGGCTGGCATGTTATTAATTAGCCCAATGTCTCATCATATTTTAGGACTACCCAGTCACACAAGAACACAGGTTCATCACCAGCGCAGGGAACTATTTAGTTTTGAAAATTTTATTTGGATAATAGTCTGTTGTCGAATATAATTTATTTTTTGGCCGAAAACAAACACACCAGCAAAACGAATCAATAATTGTATCCGAAAGGTTCTAATTAGGAGACGGTGTTTTTCCAACGAATTCTTAAGCTTACTAAAAAGATGCTGGCTGAAATCTTTTTCTTGGAATCCTGCCTCATTTCTTTGACGTTTTCGATAGGCTTCAACGAGGTCAGTATCTCTGTGATACTTAAGTAACCCACATAAAAAGATTGTCTCAATTTTCTAGTAATACTTGAAATTTCGTATATTGTGTGTGTGTTAGGATTTTTTCCTCCAACCTTACGATGCAGGACAACTGAATGACCCTCGTACGTGCAATCTTCCAAACCATGATTACTAGTATATTGTATTTGGTGTGAAGGCTCCGATTAATAATGTAAGACTACCATCTGATTTTTCCTAGTGAATTTCGCTTGTTTGCATTGGACTCGTTGGATAAACGCAGACTATCCTACGGGCGAAGGCGATTGGTAAATTAATCGCGTACCTCTCTAATGATCCCAATTTCGCAAGACAATTGCAATTTTTGACTTATTATGCACTGTACCTTTTAAGGGAGACAGTTAGTGCGCCTGGAGACAAAGGCAGGCCCGGCACCATTAACCAACAATTTCCAGTAAGTATTAAATCAAAGGCATTTTTCCAGGGGCACTACTGGTGTGCACAAATACAGTACTGTTACTATATTGAGTTGCCAAGGGCGAAATATTTTGTAGTAATGTTAGTAACTTAGAAGTGTCAATGGAGATAAAATTGCATGTACAGAAAAATGATTCCAGATATTTTAAATTGAATGTAACCTTCACAGGATCTGGATATTTGCAATACACCAGTTACTGTGCAGTGCCGCAGCCGTGTCGACAACGCATCTTGGATCAGTGTATATGATGAACTTTCTGTACCGTGTTCCACGCAGAAAGGTCTGGTGTGTCTGACACGAAATCAGCCCTACGAAAGACAGTGCAGGGACTACGAAATAAGATTCCTCTGTTGGAGTAAGTGAGCTTTGTGTTTTACTCTTTGGTTTCCTCCAAACTATGGTTTTTCTTTCATTCTCCCCCCCCCCCGATATATTCTGTATAATATCGCATCCAGTATTATCTTTTGAAATTATGTTTAAACTGATTAACAAATTTTACAAAAAACTGTTCACAGAAGATTGCCCACAATTGGAATGGAGCACATGGATGGATTTTGACGGACCCGATGGCCACGGGGATGTGGAAATGCTTGGAGAAACAATTCCCAAGGATCGGGTAACATAATTTAAAATTTTTTAAGTATATATCTAAAGCAAAATTAAGACTCGATTTCATCTTTACAGTGCTCTACCAGTTTTACACAAATGACTAACCGAATGGCGACTTGTCATAAATTGTTTGAAAGCCAAGAAACAACGGAACTATTTCAGAAAATTATTGTATTCTCCTTGAGTTGTCCTGCAAATTCATCCCTTAAACCTATTTTTTATTTATTTCAGTGGCCCTGCTCAGGCGGCGAAATTCCGGTAGACTCCCAATGCGAAACCCTCACCGGAATACGGGCGTTTCAATCGAAAAAACGGGGACTACAATGTTCAAATTTGGGATTGTCTTGTCTAAATTCACTACAGGGACCAGATTGCAATTGCAATGATTTTAAAGTGCGCTTCTTATGTCCAGTGAAGCAATATTTCCCCAGTGGCTACAAGCATGCACCAATGTTTTATTAAGTTATGTTATATATTCATTAATCTTGAATAACATATTTATTGTTAAATAATCAGTTTGTTTTTTGCTGGAAATAATTATCTTTAAAGAAATAAGTATTATTAGTAATTATCAATAATTAATGATTAGTTCAAAAATTATTTTCAGTGTATTTTGTTGTGAACAAAATACATTATGGAATAACTAATTTTATTAAAAAAATATTCACCATACATATAAACTCGTTAAGAGTACCAAGTGTCGATTATTCGAATAAAGAGGGTTAGATCTTGCAGATCCTGTACAAATAAGCAATGAATAGACTATACTTTAGATGACTCGATATCTCTTTAAAGCAGTAATAACCCAAACATTTTTATATAAATTAAAAACACTGGAATTGTAGAAATCTAATTGTGAATGGTACAATGTATCTGAATATAAATTATTTTAGCGATAGCAAGTTAGGTTCAAAACCCGAAAATATGTGATCGATGCAACCGTGCAGTGCTCATAATGGACTTGGAGAAGAAACTAAAAGAAACAAATTAATTTGTTAAGACTGCATGTCAAACGAAATGAATCTTATCGGTTGTCTGAAACATAGCTACATAATTGCATAACAAAGTTTGAACACCTACTCATGTATGAGAAACTCACTGGCATTTGGGCACAATTTTTGTAATCAAACTGATTTAATTGATATTCGGTTTTATTCTTAAAGCGTCAGCAGCTTTTTGTCGACTAAGATTCAAATAATTTATATACTTCCGAAACACTAAATTACTTTTAAGTTAATTTTATTAAAAAAAATTAAGGTGATACAGGCACGATTTCTACTGCCTCTAGTGTCTGGCAATTTGCTCGCTTCATTCTTTAATACAATGCGCAAAAATTGGAAAATTGGTGCTTTGTGATAATACAATGTATATTTTTTTTCTACAATAACGATCTGGTGAATAGAAAATGTTGAAAATTAATTAGTGGTGTGATTCGATGACATTTAATCTTGACAGATTCTTAACTAAACAAAGATGTCTCAAACAAACATTTAGTTGAACATCTCATGCATTTTCCACAAATAGAAAGTAGTTATACTTACAAAATTGGCAAACTAAATATAAAAATGTGTGGAGAATATTTCCTGAAACTTCAATTTTGCTACTGCACCAAATGTATTCATGTTTTGTTGAAATCGCAAGATTCATCCAGGTAGTAAAATTACAATATAAAATGCAGATATGAAAAGGTTTCGTGTCATTACGGAGTAATATTTAAAAAGCTTCGCAAAATTAATGTTTATATTTTAGAATTTAAAATTAGAAATCGGATAAATAATTGCTAGTTTTCCCGGTTACCTAGCAATACCGTTCCACATTGAGGGCTGGTGGACCAACAGAAATTCAATAGTGGCAGGGCTAATGAATTTAACAGGCATATAAATATAACCTCAGTCACGTAACTTCTGTAGTCAACATAATGTTACATTAATCCACTATCCAATAACACTGAAATCACAGCACACTGTCGAAATGTTTCATGAAATTTCACCTAGAAATATTGGAAATGCTAGAGTTTCACCCAACAAATAAAATCACCGAACGTGATTTAAATTTTTTTTAAATTGGACTGGTATCGATCCAAATTTTGCGGGACATCATAAAATTTTGACGGACATAATCATTATCTTTGAAATACTGACCCTTATAGTTTGATAACCTGGGAAGAACGTGGTGGGGAATGAACGGGTCCCTACGGTCGACACAACGCACACGGATAACATTGCGAACAAATAACATGGACGTAAAAACAACAGTGCGCATCACACCAAACAATATTCAGATGTACGAGATTAACGTGAATGCGATGTACAGGGTGACGGAGACCAAATGACCACATTTGTAAAAGGCGTGGTTTGGGGTGGGAAAGTCGTTACCATGACCCGTTGGAGCGCTCAACATTGTTCGTTCGCCGTGCATTTATCGGAAATTATTTTCCCTAATTTATTTTTCTTCCGTATTACAATAAAACTTCCGTTCATTATCTACAAATTGTGATTTTTTTCATCCAAATATCTCGAAAATTAAAGGTGTATCGTCTATTTCAAATGTGGTCATTTGGTCTCCGCCACCCTGTAGAAATACAACCTTAACAAATTACGACCCAAAAACATAATGATCACTGCCCAGGGCACTACTCCTTGCCACACCCGACCCGATCCACCCATCCATTCATCGTGCCCCTTGCCCTGAGCTCCCACCTCCGAATGGCGCCACTTGAAATTTCCATCTTCGCTTAACCACTACATTAGAAACACAAACTAAATGTGCAAGTTACATCTAAATAAAAAACGCTATTGTATTTCGACGCTTTCAAATCACCAAGTGAAACATAGTCTACTCAACACATTGTGATCTAACATGCGCTACAAGTGACGTCTATAGCAGGCCTATCATGGTTCACGGTTATAATATAATAGTAATAATAATAATAATGCAAATAGGCTCATACAATGCAGTGATTTTCAGATCAAACATATGCGTAACACAATCTTCACAAACCTTATCAAAAATGGATGCAGGCTGAAATTGTTCCAACAGCAAACCCCGGAAATTTCAAATCCTAAATTCCCAACGCCCCAATTTACCCCCCACACACATACATATATATATTTATTTACTCGACCACGCTTACGCCGAGTTATTTCTTCTTAAACAGACGCTTGCATTGCTTCGGTAATGCAAAAGTATAAAATATAAGCTGCTCTTCCTCATAAATGTTCCCCCTACTTCGCCACATAAAAAAATGTCCCTCAAATACAAATGCACCACATCGAAACGATGGTTACTAACCTAATTACTTTGTAAACTATTTTCAATTTGAATCAGTGGCATCGACGAGATTCGTTTAGTTTAAATAGTCGGCGAAAACCATTAAATCTCTCCGCGCGCACGCACACACAGACACATTAAAAAATAATATTGTTGTAGCCAAAATAGTCTACCAATCTGTGAATATGAAATAATCGTTAAAACCTGGATCTGGCGAAAGTGGTGGTGGCTAATTACCTATTTTTTGGGGGTCTAAAGGTCGAATTCATATTATGTACAATTTACAAACATTTACAGTTTGGCAACTAAAACGAGCAGAAATTAAATTACAAGCGATTAAAACAAAACAAGGTATACGAAATTGCGCAGGACCGCACATTTAATGGGAGGGAAGAGTTGTTGGTGGGTCGAGGTGAAAAGGAGAATGAAACTTCGGTCAGAATATGGTTACACACACGCAAACGCGAAAAGCCACTACTAGTGTGCACACCGGGACCAGACTCGAGACCAAAACCGATCCTCGCGATGAAGATTCTTTCCTCGAGTTACGTCACGTAAGGCGAACAGGCTTTCTTGATCACACACACACACACAGACGGACAGTGTAACTTCAGTTGCACACCGCGAGTTCCCCGAACATGCCTCTGGCACTCGCAAACTGCAACTTCACTTCGTGCTCACGCCAAACGATCGAAGTTTGATTTTACTGAATCTTGGGGTTAGATCGAGCAATGCATTTTTCGCTACTACGAGAATAGAACCCACGAATCGTTTGAGCCCACAGTGGAGGAGCAGCGGTCCGTTCGGCTCTTTTTTTTTTTGTTCTCTCTCTCATCGTTTCTTGTTACGCTTTCGCTTCTTTCGTTTGGCCGAGCCCATACCTGGTAACGGTTGCTCGGTGGTCGGGGTGGTCGGATTGGAGTTGCTGTCGGCGCCCTCTTGGTGGTCCCCGTCGCCGTCCTCGTCCGGACCTATTCAGAATTACAATTGAGCATGGAATAAATTCAAACAAATTTTCAAATTCAATTCCAGATAAAGATACAAATCAATATCAAAGAATGCAAAACAAGAGACTAGATAAACAATAGAAACATTACAATTTTCTAAAAAAAAAAAATAATAAGCTCAAAAAATTGTTATGGGCCCTTTTTCTAAGGAACATCATTCGAATGTTCCCTTTAATAAAAATTACTCAATTCTTAATTTTATTTAAATTTTTAATATCCAGTTTTGATACTCTGTCAATTTTGAATTTTCAGAATATATCGGAATTCAATTTAAACAAATTGGTGCATAAGGGATTTTAGTCAGGACGTCTGGATGATATATATATATTAAATGGTAAATTCGCGACAGGCCGAATGAAGAACACGAACCCCGGTCTGCACGAAACTCTATATTTTTCGCAATTACCAGTTCTAATTAAAATAATAGTAAAATATTATTATAAAAGCGAGTTCGCCACTCGGTTCGTCTTCATTCGGCCAGTCCCGAATTCACCATTTAATATAAATAGGTGCATATTGAGGATTTCCTAAGACTGCTTAAGTCCCAAATAGCTATTCTATAAGTAATTCATATAAAAAAGTCATACGTACTATATTCATTTCCTTGGTTTGATTCTAAATTAGCATTTTCCTTTTCAGGGGTTCGAAGTTCCAAGGCCATTGTTTTGGCTGTCGTAGTTTCGATCTAGAAGAGCACAACATATTTATTAGCGTGGCAAACTCGACGTGTGAATGGACTTGCTGCACGAAACAAAACAACAGTAAGGCGACAATCAGCCCCAATTAAATGCCAAATTGGAACTACAACAAAAAATAAACGAAGCAGCTAGAACTAAAAACCAATTTAGCAACATCGGCAGCCTATCACTGCATTTCAGGATTCTATTAATTAACAATGAATATTTCTTGGTTATCGTGAATGGTTCAACATTTTGCTATTCGAAGAATAATTTCTTGTATATATATACAGATAACAATGACGTGAAAAAGCAAGCTTCCTTTTTGACACGCATAATCAGGCAAACGTACTCCAAAATTTAAAGAAAAAATCGGAATCTGTTCAGTGCACGACGAAATAATAAGCAGCAACATAAAATTAATGTAAGCAAAAAATCGAAACAAAAAGGTGACGTGAGCGCTGATGACGCAGCAAACAGTGGCAACGGCAATTCTAAATAAAGGCACTTCCGCCTGACACAACGACCACAAAGCATGCCACTAATAGCAACCTGAGTCGGCAAAATAAATATTAATTTAAGGCTAATTTCATAACTTGGAAGTTCGAACTAATTAACAGCATCTTGATTTTAATCAAATTTGAACTATTAAAGAAATTTTTTTTTGTTAAATTTAAATTTTCGCAAACCCTGGTTCAGACACTGACAAGCTAGACGGCAGCAGCTCTGCGTGTGTCGTACCTCTTTCTCAATAGTTTTCTCAACGTATTCGATCGTGCGCAGAACCATTTGCCCCGTGACCTCGTCAACAATTTCCTCAGTCTTACGCGTCACCTTCTCGCCGACGACACGCTCAGACTCCTTCACTCGCGTCTCCTCGCCACGGCAAGTCAAGTAGAGTTTGGGAAAGTCCTCGGAGGTCGGCCTCAGTGCCGCCATGGGCTAATTTGAGTATGAATCGACGCAGCACATGGGCCGGTGGAAGGTAGGAAGATGGGGACAACAGAATGTAAGATCGAGATCGGAAAATGAGGTGGCACCGACCATCGATATGCGAGTAGTGTTAGGAAAGAAACGGAGTTGCGAGAGAAAAGAAAATATAGGCGATAATTAGCACGTTAGGCGTAAAAGAGCAGCAGCCTTGATTAACAAAAGCGCCAGAAATTATTATTTGATTAAAAAAGAATAAGGTGACTAGGCTTGTTAAAGGAAAATAAGAAGCAAACACATGCTTCGCAAATTATAGGACGTCACATATATTCTGGTTTAGATCGGACGATTGGACAATGTTTCTTACCGCTTTGCCAAGTCCTTGCCCGTTGCCGATTTTCCCTTTCAACTTGCCGTCGATGAAATCCTTGTTCTCTGCGGTCCCCGATAAATACAAGAGTCAACGAAAAGATTAGGAACAATTATATTTTAGAACATTATCTAAGATTGTAATTTCCTAAACCAACTAAATACCCAATTATTGAAGATTAAAAACGATATCATTAATTTATCTTACCCAACGTGAACTCTGAGAGCAAAGTGTGGCTTTGATTTCCCTCAGCAATCTCGTTTATTTTCGCAATAAACATTTCAGCCTTTAAAGCATCCTCTTCCAAGGATTTTAGCCTTAAGGAAGCAATCACAGGAACACCCAATACTTTTTTAATAAGCTCAATTAAA